>ML294170.1:0-23970 GCA_005239495.1 Nicotiana undulata
GCAAACTCACAAATCAATACTTGTTCTTCTCTACTCAAAATATATTTACAAAGCTCAAAATATTTCCAAAGATATGCCAAAAATCGATCTCTAATGGATACTTAAGATGTTGCCAAGGTATGCTTTTTATAGAGGGCCAAAAATTTGAGTGAAAAGTGGACAAAAACACCCATGTCGGGCTGATATGCGATCGCATTCTTGTCGCATAACAGGAATGCGATTCACATCTTCACTTTTTCCATCGCACATCAAAACCCTAGGTCCCAGAGGTTCGTCGCATTTGAGAGATGCGGTCCGCATTAGTGATGTGCGATCGCATTCGTGCGTCGCATTTACANAGAGTAACACAAAATCTACTGAAAAGAGGCCAAAATGAGTGGTAAAATCGCCACTCATCATATATACCGCCGTAACCTTTTCCCATATCCCATATACATATATTTACATATATACGCGTATATAACTCCATCTGGTCATGGGTCAATGCACATGTATGAAATGCATGAAAAGTACGTAATAATCTCAATATTCCTTCCGGATAAACTTTTTCAACTGCGTATTATTCTGAGACCCATGAACAGAAAATAATAATAATAATTCTCACGGAGAATCAAGAATATAGACACCCCTACTATTTCTGTGAATAGAGTAATTTATAGAAACTGTGTATTTTCTCGTTTCTTCAATATAATTTGGACCATGCCAAAAGAAAGAAGGGATAGCATTAACATACCTGGAGTATCCGTGTGATATTCCTGAGAATGATTACACCGTACTCCCTTAGAATCGAAAATCCCATTGCTAATATAGTATGGAGTGACTATCGTCCTTGGCTTTGTATTCTGTATAGTTCATTTACCAAATGAACTTTAGTAATCATTCAAGATAAGAGTCCTTGGCCTGTATTTGTATAACCCACTTACGAAGTGAGTTCTTGAATTTCATTAAAGATAAGAATTCTTGGATTGTATCTGTATAAGCCACTTACGAAGTGGATTCTTGAATTTCATTCAAGATAAGAATTCTTGGATGGTATCTGTATAATCCAATAACGAAGTGGAGTCTTGAAATTCATTCAAGATAGGAATTCTTGGCTTGGCATTTTGTGAAATCACTTACCAAATAAATTTGTTATTATTTCAAGACAAGTGTAGGGATAGATATTAAACAATCTTTTTCCATGTGTCATCTTAATATATTGACCAAAGTCAAGTCATCTCCAATCCCCCTTTACTTGATGCCACGTGGGGGGGCTTTGTCCCCATCTACAATTATCCACAAATCCTTAATTACATGGTTAATCTCCCATTAGATCAATAATTAATCAATTATCCATGTAATTAAGAATTATCTCAAATTACTCAAAATACTATTCACTTTTAACATGCATTATACACCTTACTATCATGGCATGTGGTATCTTGTATGGTACTAGTCCATAAATATCAGGTATTTTAGCTCGAGTCGTATTTTATCCTAAAATGTCAAACTTTGACGAAATTCATCTCCTTTGATTTGCTTACCCTTTCTCCTTCACGAATTTACTCATCACGTGTTTGAAATAGCGTGATACTTATAAATTCAAAATAAATCTCATTCCCAAACTTACGTCGATTTACATGTGGTGTACTTCCACGTATGAAAACATGGGGTGTAACATCATTCCCCCTTTGGAACATTCGTCCTCGAATGTTGACTGATGCGCTTATCTTTCCCATATCCCACAACTCTTGCGAATACTTTAGTAGTCCTCCTGCCATCTAAGCAATTGTTTTGTGAATAAGTCCAAAGGCCAGAGCATTCCCCCCTTTAGGCATGTTTCTCACACCACGGTCTGGGGTCGGAATTCATCCAATCTCGTAACTCTTGCTATATTCTATATGCAGCATGTATGACTTTGACCTTGTAAGTGCGCCTATGCGACTCTTCTCCTTTTCTTCCCTCAGCTTTTGGCCAATCTCTAGGTTTTACTTTGTATATATATACAGAGCTCGACAAGATGTCACTCTGGGCATCTATAGGTATATTGAGGTTATTCGCTCGGTACTTTGTTGAACTTACGGATATTGCTATATCTTATTTCATAGGCCTGGTTATCTATCCGTCCATTGTTTATTTACCTCAATGTTTATCTACAATCTACCACTGATATCTTGAAACTTCTTACGTAAAACATTGTCACTAGGGCTTACGTTGCATCAAGGAATATTCGAAGTGATTTTCCTGATCCACTTACTGTACTTCAATAACCATACTTTATAGCATCATAATGTGACTCACTTACATGGGTATTTTAATATTGTACAATTCATGAAATCCCTTCAAATCATCACTCAATCAAAGGTCTAAACGCCATCTTTCATTTAACAGAAGTATACCCTCATTTTACTACCAAGGCAACATTCCATCTCTTTTTAAATAATATTAGTCTTAGACTCGTTTGAGTTCATTCAGAGCTTTGTATAATATAGAGAAACAATCAGCTCTCTTGTTTTCACGGGCTTAATCCTAAGGACTTTATCCATTCTCATCATTTTCTCGCTCGCCCTTTCTTATCTTTACTTCTGTCTTCCTAAATCTTTATCGCTTTACCATACTTTAGCTTGCGACCTACACATATTCAATTATACCACTTGCAAACTTCCTTCAACTTGCTTGCACCACAGATTTCCCAATATTATTCTGGAACATCAAACGAGACATCACATTGTCTCTAACTCTTCTTTTACTTTCTTAACTAGACCTCTCGATACCTAGAAACCGTAGGCTATAAAGTATGCCACTGACGATGCCGTTATCATTCCTGGATATTGAATCCCCGCGCTTCTAGCCTTCTATCTGAAGTATGGACTATTCATGACCTTATGTATTTGAATATCTCGTACGTTTTTCACTTTTACCTTACTTTAAGTCTCGCATCACATCTTTTATCTTCTTCATGACTTTCCTTCCATATAGGTAGAATTCACATCCACAACTTGAACTTCTATTATAATACTTTCACCTTTTTACATGATTCGTCGAGAGCTTTATACTGACTTCTTATGAAGCTAGTATTCTTCTATGTCCACAATTTTTTGGGTTCAATAATCAAACTCCTGATTTACTTAGTTGATGCAACTCTTTAGTTTCCTCTTTCCTTTGATCAACCTTTATGTTGGCTTAAGTTATCTTCCGATCTGCGGCTCATGGTGTTAGTTATTACTTTTAGCCTTTCATGGCGCTATGGAATATGCATGATACAATCATTTAACAATTTAATCATTTGTCTATGATCCGGGATCAATTCTTTCTTTTAACGTATACCAGAATCTTCTATGGCTGTATATGTTGTATGTATAAAATTCCGAACCCTTAAGTGTGTTTATAACGTAATCCACTCTGGATCATTGATTGAATAATTTCCTTCGTTCCACCTTAGCTTTCTTTAAACATAGGCTTTTACTTTTCCTGGTCTTTCTTCCCCCCTTTCGTGTGCATACTTAGCTTATCTTAGTGCCCACGCATATTGGAATTCCATACAACTCATATGATCCTGGATATCACTTCTGATTTTACTTCCCGCTCATTAGCCACGGTAGGTGTCACTTTCTTAGGGAGTGCAAACAATGTTGTTTTGAGACTGTTGTCACACGACCATTTCCTCTTTAGGTCGGTGTACTGAGGTTGAAGCCTTCTTCCTTATTTCCCCAGCTAGTCTTTCATCGTAGTACTTAGGGAGGATCCTATGACTCTTGTAAAGCTGTTAGCTTATTACGGACCATTTGATGTCCTTCCTTGCCTATAATTATTCGTAGTTACTTATCTTCATGCCCTTGTGCTTGTAGGGTTGCCTCTATACTAATATGTTGACCCATGTCACTACATAGTTTTGAAGATTGACTAAGGCTGACCAGTTGAACCAGGTCCATCAGAGCACACATCTTGGAACTGAATAGCTGGCACATGAACCGTATATGCATAGGAGATATTTGTGATTGTGAAGTATCAATGAACCAAGAGATTGTCTCCTAATGCGAAAAGGTTGCAAACTTATGAGAGAATAGAAGTTGCATTCAGCAAGGAAAGTAACAAAGGAAGGAAGTTGAGTTTAATTCGAATTCTTTCTCCCAAGAAAAGATGAACTAGAATTGATCGACAAATTCAACTACTGACTCTATAAATACTCGAAGTATTTCTGCTGGAGAAAGAGACACACAAGTACTGAAGTGAATCAAGATCTAAAAGCAAAATTCCCAGAGTTGTTTTGCAAGAAGATTTAGTGTGCGGTACAAAGGCTACAGTTCAGCTAGAAGAACCAGTTTCATCGTTGATGTATTGAGTCTAGTTGATTGTAGTAGGTGTTTCAATATTGTATCTTATCAGCTTTCTTAGAAGCAAATTGTATTAGGTACACATTGTTCAAGTTAGAGTTAACTTTAAGCTTGTAGAAATTAGCTAGAGGCTAGTTGATACAAAGGGATTATAGTTAGTCCTAGGATTACAAAAGAGTTTATTTTGTAAGTCCGTTTGGCTCAGAGCTTTTAGTAAAGAGTTTGAGCAAATCCTACTGAGGAGTAGGTCATGGTTTTTTCACCTTTTGACCCAGGAGCTTTCCACGTAAAAATCTCTGTATTTTTACTTTACTGCTTTTATTATTCCACACCAGCAGAAGTTGGAACACAAAGAAGAACCAGGTTCTTCTTGTAATAAAGCACTCAAAAAATTAGGTACCACACTTTAACCTATATTCTTGTGTGGTATTGACATCTAAAACATCAATTGGTATTAGAGCAGATTATCGTTGAAAAGGCTAACACCTTGGAAAAGATCAAATGAGTGCACCACCTGGGAACTGGGAAGGTCAATCAACTGCAAGACCACCACTCTTTAATGGCCAGTACTACTCTTGGTGGAAGAACAGGATGAAGGACCACCTGATAGGAGAAGACTATGAACTCTGGCACATAGCCACTGATGGGCCTCTAGCTACAATGAAGAAGACTGCTGAAGGTGTGGATGTACCAAAGACTAGGGATGATTGCACTGCTGAAGACCTGAAGAAATGGGAGAAGAATGCTAAGGCCAAGAAGTGGCTAGTTTGTGGATTGGGTCCAGATGAATACTGCAGAATCCAAAGTTGCACCACAGCCAAAGAAATCTAGGATACTCTACAAGTGGACCATGAAGGAACACCTCAGGTAAAGAGGTCAAGAGGTACTACTATACTCTCAGTATGAAAACTTCACTATGAAAGAAGGAGAGACTATCCAAGAGATGTCTACAAGGTTCACAACCTTGACCAATGAACTAAAATCTCTTGGAAGAGTCATTCTTGAAGAGGACAGGTTTGGGAAGATCCTAACAAGGGTCTTGCCAATTTCCTGGAAAAGCAAAATCACTGTTATCCAGGAATCCAAAAATATGGCAACCCTGAGATTGGATGAGCTAATTGGAAACCTCAGTGCATATGAACTCAGAAGGAAGGCAATGAAGATGGATGGACCAAAGAAGGAGAGGAGTCTAGAACTGAGAATCACTGAGGGAGCAAATCTCGAGGAAGATGAGTTGGCCATGATTACCAAAGAATTCAGAAACTTTCTCATGAGGAAGAAGGGCATCTCTAGAGGAGGAAACTACAATAAAGCAAAACCACAAGAAAGGCCAATCAACGAGGGATAATACAAATGTGGTAACACTGACTATCTCATCAAAAACTGTCCCTAGTGGGAAGTAGAATGGAAAAATGAGAGATATGAAAGAAGGAACAAGAAGAAGGAACTGGTCCAACCCAAGAAGACCACAACACAGGCTATGGTTGCTTCTTGGGGGGAAAGTTCAGATGAGGAATCAGAAGATAGGGAGACTGAAGATCAGGCGCTTATGGCAATTGGAGAATCTGATGAAGAACAACATGTAAGCATTTCCCATCTTAAAACCAAAATAAAGTTCCTATCTAAGGAAAAACTCTCTGAGTTGCTACTTAATTGCATAGATGATTCTGAGGAAACATCCAAAGAGAATGATCAACTCTCAAAAGAATGTGCAATGCTAAAAGCAAAGTGCATGAACCTGGAAATCAGAGTAAGTGAATTTGAAAAGAAAAACACTGTCATGTTGAACCAAGTTCATCCACTTGAGACTGAGATTCTAGAATTAAAATCTAAAAACTTAAAACTGAGATTAGGATCCAGTAAAAAGGTTGTTGATCACTCTCATGTCATGTTAGAAGAAAATTTGNACAAAATGAATTAGATAGAACTTGTAAATGGAATAAATCCTCTGACGCCTTGACATGGCTTCAAGAGAATCATAGTAGCAACCGGAGAGGGCTTGGTTTTGGGAGTCAATTGCCCAAGTGGGATCCCAAAAGCAAGTATCTCACTCTCCCTGAAAATAAAATCTGCACCCACTGTGGTAAGACTGGCCACTACAAATATGAGTGTACTGCAAAAGAGCAGGCCAGTCGAAAAAATGAGAGGTTTGTCAAAAAGAAAGACTGGCTACCAAATTGGGCCAGAAAAAATTTGATTCATCCATTCTCTCATAGAAAAGGACCCAAACTAGTTTGGGTTCTTAAAACTAACCCCTGATTTCCTTTTGTAGGTACAAGTGAGAGGAAGCAGCCAAATTTGGTTTTTGGATAGTGGCTGCTCAAAGCATATGACGGGGAACAAGGAACAGTTCCTTTCACTTGAAAACCTCAAAGGAGGAAATGTCTCCTTTGGAAATGGAAAGAAAGGTGAAATTATAGGGGTTGGCAAAGTAGGTAAGGATGACACACGTTCCATCGAACATGTGTACTTGATAGATGGCTTGAAATATAGCCTGATCAGTGTGTCACAATTGTGTGACAGAGGTAACCTGGTTGCTTTCACTTCCACAAAATGTTTTGTGATTAACTTGCTTACTGACAAGATTGTTTTGCAGGGAAAGAGAATGAATAATATCTATGTCATAGACTTGTCCACACTGTCTGAAAATGAACTCACTTGCTTAAGTGTTTTGGACAGTGATCCCCTCCTTTGGCACAAACGACTTGGACATGCAAGTCTAAATCAGCTTAACAAATTAGTCTCTAAGGACATAGTGGTGGGACTCCCTAACATTAAGTTAAAGGAAGACAAAGTTTGTGAGGCATGTTCAAGGGGGAAGAAGGTAAGATCCTCATTCAAAAGTAAGAAAATGGTCAGTACCACCAGGACGTTGGAACTGGTTCATCTGGATCTCTGTGGTCTAATGAGAACTCTGAGCAGAGGTGGTAAGAAATATATGATGGTGTTAGTTGATGATTACTCAAGGTACACGTGGACCTTATTTCTGGCATGTAAGGAGGAAGCATTTGATATGTTATCACTTTTGTTAAGACAACTCAAAATCAGTTAGGACATCAACTAGCATCAATAAGATCTGACCATGGTACTGAATTTGAAAATGCTAAGTTTGCTGAGTTCTGTGATGAACATGGTATCAATCACAACTTTTCTGCCCCTAGAACCCCACAGCAAAATGGGGTTGTGGAAAGAAAGAATAGAACTCTTGAAGACATGGCAAGAACCATGCTTCTTTCTAGCAAACTACCACACAACTTTTGGGCAGAAGCAATAAACAATGTTTTCTATATAATCAATAGATGTATGACCAGGCCACTGGTAGAGAAGAATCCCTATGAATTACTCAAAGGAAGAAAGCCCAACATATCCCATCTTAGGGCTTTCGGATGTAAATGCTATGTGGACAATAATGGCAAAGATTCCTTAGGTAAATTTGATCCTAGAAGTGACGAGGGAGTATCCTTGGGATATTCATCACATAGTAAAGCCTATAAAGTGTACAATAAAAGAACTATGTGTGTAGAGGAGAGTGTGCATGTTGTATTTGATGAAACTAACACTCTTTCTAAGAGACATGAACCAGAAGATGAGGAGCTTGGACTGGTGAGAAGCAGTGAACACAGTGAAGCAGCTATAGGAGATGGAACAGGTCCAACTAACCCAAGCAACATGATAGGGGGAACTCAACATGTGAATCCTGGCCCTGATCCTGTTCCACAACAACAAAACAACATGGAACTATCCAGAAGTGAACTACTAGTACTCAAACCACACAGAAATCACAGTTCTCACCCTCTTGAGAACGTCATAACAGATTTGTCATCCGAAATCAAAACAAGAGCTTCCTTGAAAACTCTGTGCGCGTTTGATGCCTTCCTATCCTTAATCGAACCAAAGAACATTGGTGAAGCCCTACAAGATGTTGATTGGGTAAATGCCATGCAAGAGGATCTGAATCAATTTGAAAAAAGTCAAGTATGGAACTTGGTACCCAGGCCACTAGACATATTAGTGATTGGCACAAAATGGGTCTTCAGGAAAAGGCTCGATGAGGATGGAACTGTTACAAGAAATAAGGCAAGACTAGTTGTTGAAGGGTATAGTCAAGAAGAAGGAATTGACTATGATGAGACCTTTGAGCCTGTGGCAAGATTGGAGGCAATCAAACTTCTTATAGAATTTTTTGCATATGGAATTCACCCTCCATCAGATGAATTTTTTGCACATATGGAAGATGTATTTGTCAAACAGCCTCCAGGTTTTGAAAGCAAAGAGTCACCTGGTCATGTATATAAACTTGACAAGGCTCTTTATGGTCTCAAACAAGCACCTAGAGCATGGTATGAGCGATTGTCAAAATTCCTATTGGAACATGGGTACAAACAAGGCAAAATTGACAGTACTTTGTTCCTAAAGGAAAGGGGAAGGATCTTCTGATTGTGCAAATATATGTTGATGATATCATATTCGGGGCAACTACTGAAAAGCTTAGCAAGCAATTTTCTACACTAATGGGGAGTGAATTTGAAATGAGTATGATGGGTGAGCTAAACTTCTTCTTAGGCTTACAAATCAAGAAAAACCCACATGGAACAATGATTCATCAACAAAAGTATGTGAAAGAACTCCTAAAGAAGTTCAAGATGGATGATTCAAAGGAAATAGACACCCTCATAGCCACAGCTACTAAATTGGATGTGGATGAACCTTGTTCATCCGTTGATCAGAAGGTATACAGAGGAATGATTGGGTCTCTACTATATCTCACTGCCAGCAGACCAGATATTGTGTTCAGTGTGGGACTATGTGCTAGGTTTCAGGCAAATCCAAAGGAGTCCCACCTCACTGCAGTGAAGAGAATTTTGAGATATTTGAAAGGCACCACTGATTTGTGCCTTTGGTATCCTAAAGGTAGTAATTTCGACCTTGTAGGATATGTTGATGCTGATTATGCAGGTTTCTTGGTTGACAGGAAAAGTAATTCAGGCATGGATCACTTCTTGGGCTCTTGCCTTGTGTCTTGGGCCACCAAGAAATAAAATCCGGTGGCTCTGTCTACTGTTGAGGCTGAATATGTGGCTGCAGCCTCTTGTTGTGCTCAGTTGCTGTGGATTAAGAAACAACTCATGGACTTTGGTATATATGTGGGATGCATTCCTATTTTCTGTGATAACACTAGTGCCATTAGTATGACGAAGAACCCGGTTCATCATAAGAGAACTAAGCACATAGATGTTAGACAGCACTTCCTTAGGGACAACTATGAAAAGGGAATGATCTCAAATGAATTTTGTGCTACTGATAAGCAAATTGCAGATATCTTCACCAAAGCACCGAGTAGGGAGAATTTTGAGAGAAACAGGCTTGAATTAGGGATGATTAAGATCACCTATTTGGAAAAACAAAAATGAAAAAAAACTTTTGAATTTTTTTTTATTCTTGTTGGCTAGAAAATTCTAATTAGGTACTTAACCAGATTAATAATTGCTCAGCATCATGTATTTATTGCCATACTTTTGCCATGTATTAATATTATTCCCTGGACACTAATGATGTTTATCTATCTTTGTAAATTGAGGCAATTTAAAGATTTCTAACATGATGAACCTGGTTCATCCATGCTGATTCATCTGACTGACGAGGTACGTACTCTTCTCCATATATTAATTCAATTACAGTCATACATGAGCATGATTCTTTCCATAATTGGTTCAAATTCAAATACTTCGTACTTACCCAAATTGAACCAGTTTCAATAAGTCCCATCGTCACTTAAGTAGACTAGTTTTAGGGAGAAATTAAATGTCTAATCAATGTCAGTCCTTCGGCGATTAGACTCCTACTTGAGTAAATATTCTGCAGTTGTAATCTCCGTAGCCACATCTTATATAAGGGTCATCATTACTCTTTTCATCATAAAGCAAATGTCGAACCAAGTTCAACTCATTTTACAAACCAAAACTGCTTACTCGCTTTTTCTTCCTAACAACACACAATCATGTCTTCACCACCACCTGCTTCTTCCTCTACCTCATCACCTAATCGTGATTATGATGGAGGAAATTCTAAGTCTGAATCTAACTATCCATCTGTATACAGTTCTTAATCACCAGTAAATTCGTCAACCCCTGAAAATACACCCATTCCTGAACCTACTCCAAACCCTACTCCTGCCCCCAAGAATCGTTGTGTCAAAGTTCTTGCCCGGAAATCTGTTGCTTTTGGGACTAGGGAAAAATTCTTGGAGGATCTTATTGAAGCGGACAAAGGTTCTAAGACATATTCGTCCATTGAATCTTTTAAATCAGCCAACGAGGAAAACGCACCTGGTTCAACCAGCTCTGAGAAAGGTAATCCTGAAATTAACTCTGAAGTTGCTTCTGCTGATAAAAGATTCGTGTTGGTTGGGTCTATTATTGATGTTGAAGTGCCAAGTAGGCAGAGGGGTGGTAGAAAAGAAAGAATTTCTAAGAGAGAGGGAAAAGAAGTTGAGAGGGGATCTGGGGGGGAGGGTACCACGCTGGTTATCTATGGTCCCATTCCTGAAAATGTTGGAGAAAATGTCACAGAGTTAGGGGGAAGTACAGTTGAGGAGGCTGCAGCAGATCTTGCAAGTTTGAAGAAAGGCACGGATAAACCTGGTTCATCTGGGGAGGAAACATTGGCTGAAAGGCTGAAGAAACTGGGGGAGTCCTATAACCCCAAGAAAAGGAGGACTCAGAAGTCCAAGAAGCCAACTCACCCAGTTCCTTCAAAGAAGAAAGTTTCTGACACTACTGGTGTTTCTGCTCCAAAAGTACGAGCTACTCGTAGCATAGTGAGAGATGAAGAAGATAAATTAGAAAAGGCTCTACAAGAGAGCAAGAAGAAGAGGGCATCAAAGGGAAAAGCGAAAGTTGGAGATCCTGTAGAGGCTGTTGTTATTGAAGAAGAGACGTTGGACCTAGTCCAACAAGAGGAGCAGCTGGCTCCAGTTGTGGCTGAGACACCAAAACCCACAAAGGCTAAGACTTCTTCAAAGAAGTTAGCTAGAATGTCTGTCACACCCACAAGATCTGTTAAGAGGACCAGGTCCAAGCCAAAGAAAGTGAAAATTGTTGAGAAAGAGGATGATGATGCAGACTGGAGTGGAGAGGAGGAGAAGGAAATAGGAAAGGTGACTGACAGAGTTACCATGTTTGGAAAAAGAACAATTCTGAAGGGTAAGCTGATGAAGGATCTAGATGAGTCTAGAATGCAGTATCTGCTGGGAACTCTAGAGGTGCAGGGCTGGAAGGACATGGTCCTTCGTATGGAAGGTAGGCTGGTGAGGGCTGAGTTGGTAGAATTTATGGGGAATGTTATTGTCAAGGATGGCAGGGTCACATCAATGGTTAAAGGAATTGAAGTTTCCTTTGATGCTAAAGAACTGGTGTTATTCTAAACATACCAGCTGAGGGATATGAGGATTACACAAGGCAAAGATGGCCTTGTCTAGATGGAATGGCCTCAACAATTAACATCACCAGGTTCTTCAGTCACAATGAGAAGGAGATTGAACCCAGGCCGGTCTACAAGAGTGAAATGAAACCAGAACACAAGTTATTCTTCGAGTTCGTCATCAAGTTCCTACTGCCCGGACAATAAAGAAGGCACATTGCCAACTATATGGATCTGACCTTGATGGAATGCTTGTACAGGGGAAAGCAAATCAATTGGCCAGCTTTCATCATCCAACTCTTGGACAGAGTTGTGAATGGAACCAAAGCACATGCAAACCCATATGGATTTATTCTGACAGGAGTGCTTGTTTATTTTGGGGTTGTTATGAAGAAGGCTGAGATGGCAACTGCCAAGGATTATTTTGGGAAGGAAACTTTGTTGTCGTGTGATAAAATTGTCAATGTTCCTACAGATGAACCTGGTTCATCTAGGAAGCAGCCAGTCAACAGCAAAGTAAGAACTCTAGTGCCGGAAAACGAGTTCAAGGATATGGAGATTCTTCGTTTGAAGTCTCGTGTGATTGAGGTTGAAGCTGAGCGGGATGCTCTCAGGGCTGAATTAGCAAAGGAGAAAGAAAAGAACGAGGGTGTTCTTAAGCATATGCTTTCTCTCCTACAATACAAGACCACAACCTCCTCTGTCCCTTCCCATCCTTAGGCTATCTAGAGCTTCCCCATAACCTCAAGTGCCCAGTTCGGGACATGTTTATGTTTTTTTAGACTTGTTTCTATTTTTTCTCTATTTTTTGCTCATGGTTGGTTTGTTTTTGTTTTGCTGTATGGTGTTTTATAATCGTTACTAATCAATTAATTTTGCTTCTAGTTATTGACTTGTCCCAATTTCTTAATTAGCTTACATTTATTGTCTTCTTGTATTGATTAATCATGCTTTGCACCTGCAGTTGCCTAAATGGCCATGAGTAATAATTAACAAATCTGGTTAGTGTATCATTTTGCAATCTTTTCGATGATGCCAAAAGGGGGAAGATATGTGCTGAATTTTTTTAAGTGATATTTATAACCTAATGAACCTGGTTTCTCAATGATTAATGCTTAAAATCGTACAAAGCGTTTGAAGTGTATACAAGATTAAGCACAGAGTTTGTCATCATCAAACAGGAGGAATTTGTTGACCCATATCACTGCATAGTATTGAAGATTGACTAAGGCTGACCAGTTGAACCAGGTCCATCAGAGCACACATCTTGGAACTGAATAGCTGGCACATGAACCGTATATGCATAAGAGATATTTGTGATTGTGAAGTATCAATGAACCAAGAGATTGTCTCTTAATGCGAAAAGGTTGCAAACTGATGAGAGAATAGAAGTTTCATTCAGCAAGGAAAGTAACAAAGGAAGGAAGTTGAGTTTAATTCGAATTCTTTCTCCCAGGAAAAGTTGAACTAGAATTGATCGACAAATTCAACTAATGACTCTATAAATACTCGAAGTATTTCTGCTAGAGAAAGAGACGCACAAGTACTGAAGTGAATCAAGATCTGAAAGCAAAATTCCCAAAGTTGTTTTGCAATCAGATCTAGTGTGCAGTACAAAGGCTACAGTTCAGCTAGAAGAACCAGTTTCATCGTTGATGTATTGAGTCTAGTTGATTGTAGTAGGTGTTTCAATATTTTATCTTATCAGCTTTCTTATAAGCAAATTGTATTAGGTCCACATTGTTCAAGTTAGAGTTAACTTGAAGCTTGTAGAAATTAGCTAGAGGCTAGTTGATACAAAGGGATTATAGTTAGTCCTAGGATTATAAAAGAGTTTGTTTTGTAAGTCCGTTTGGCTCAGAGCTTTTAATAAAGAGTTTGAGCAAATCCTACTGAGGAGTTGGTCGTGGTTTTTCACCTTTTGAGCCAGGTGTTTTCCACGTAAAAATCTCTGTGTTTTTACTTTACTGCTTTTATTATTCCACACTAATAGAAGTTGGAACACAAAGAAGAACCATGTTCTTCTTGTAAGACAGCACTCGAAAAATTAGGTACCACACTTTTAACCTATATTCTTGTGTGGTATTGACATCTAAAACATCATAATGTTTTGACTGTCTTCCCAGTGGCACTCTCTTTTATCCCTGTAACACTCATATGGTGTCTTTAGCTACCCCAACTCTTGTTTGAATATATCTCAAGTATTATAATGATATTCTTCTAGGTTGAACTCTCCATGTTGGGTTCTACTTTGTTTATCTCACACGATCTTATGACTCGTACCTGTTTAGCCATAACTGGGATCTTCCTGACCAATTACTAACTACTCGTTGGCCCATTCTCATATTAATATTCCTTGTAATATTTCTTGGGTTATTTCCTTTGTCTTAACTTACGTCTCACACTGGCTCCTTATTTATTAATAACAGCTCGGGCAGGAACCTTTACTTCCTCTCCTTGACGTCGTGCTTGCACAATATTCTTGAATCGTAGTGTATCTATAAGATTTGGATAAGTTCCATCCCATTCCTCGTTCTTTTATCGCATTCTTCCTTTACCATTCCATAGTCACTAGAACCACTTAATTCTGGATTAATGCCACATTACTCCATATTCCCCCCTTTAGGGATGTACTAAAAACTGAAGCCACGAGGATCTACCTATATATATTTTACCTCTTCATCTTTGGCGTCGTTTCTCAACATCAATGATCCATACTCGCCTTGCAGCAATTCTTCTGTACCAAGGATGACAAATTCCCTTACTCGCGAGGGTGACACTTAGCGTAACTGGCACATACAGTCTCTTAAACTTAAATTTGCTCACATTGCTTGCTATAGGTAAGCGTCTCCCCGAATAACTATTCTCTGTATTCATCGTGAATATTCTTATGTGGTCCCTTCTATTACCGCCGGAACGAAATATGAAATTCTCATGATGTCGAGTACTTCCCAATCATTCAGTCCCTAATTCATATTTAGTTTATCTTGTTTGCCAGTCCCTACTAATTTCTGCTACTCTGGTGATTAACTCTCCCCTCTGGTAGTCGCATTGGAGTTACGGACTTATTTCTCGAAATGAGGATATAACCTTGCGGCCTATACTCTTTCGTCGTCATAAGGCCCATCACCTTTCGTCTCTTACTTCATTTGACTATAGGTTCTGTAACACTCTACCGTTTTCATCCATGTATTATACCTTATTCATAATTCTTCCTTATCTCTCTTCTCATTACTCTGCTAATATTTCTGCATATCCCTTTTCTTGTGAAAACTTCAATACGACATTCTTTCGCTTTTAGCTTCCCTTTGCTCCATCCTATGGATCTTTGGGTTGCTCAACATCCTCTCTCTACTAGAGATGAGAGCCACACTTAAGGTAATATTTATCCCATCCAGGCTTTCAATGCCTATCTTCTGAATGCTATTATTCACATCTAATCGTAATATTCTAGGGTGCACCATATGGGTGTCTCACAAGAAAATCTACTGGCACATTTGTAATACCCTTCGGAAATGACAACAAAAGCAAACAATCCATTCACTATTTTGGGCCACTCTAACCCCATCCGGATCGTGATATCCCGTCCTCTTCTTAATCTACACATGTTAGCCCCCACAGGGCATAACTTCATTAACTGGGCGCCTCGTACCCTTCTTCTTCTTGCTTATTTTGCTTTTTGAAACTTGTATTTATCTTCTTAATCTCTCATTGTCTTTCACCATAGAGGTGGATAGGAATTCTTGTCTTAAGGCTCCTTATCAAGAGGCTTGCACCTTTCACTACGCACATGATCTGCTAAATACCTCATACTTACTTATCATAAGCATGATACAAAGTAGAGTTCCTCTAATTCAACACTTCCACAGCTATATCTCTTATCGATCATATTTCTGAACGTAGGCATCGTCTTATTACGAATAAAAATAGAATTTCAGAATTTGAATTCTTATAAGTGAGCTCCACCACACGATCTAGAGTAAGAAGAAAGAGTGACAATTCTAAATAACCTGTAGCCTCCTGCTTATAAGTGTGGTGCACGACATACCCATAAACAAGACTCTACTAGACACGGCTTGTAGACTCCCTAGGACAGAACTGCTCTGATACCACTTTTGTCACGACCCAAACTGATGGGCCGCGACGGGCACCCGGTACCTTACTCAACCGAGTACTAACGTAACGTATCTTTCTTATTACATCATCATATACACATGACACACGTGCCTAATAGGCCAACATAATTATTTATAAACTCAAAACATAGGCTGACAAGGCCGTAATATCTTTCACGTACACGACATATGTATACAAGCCTCTAAGAGTACATAAAATATCATAAAGGTCGGGACTAAGCCCTGCCATACCAAACAATACGTGTCTAAATCATACTAACCAAACGAGCAACTCCGAAGTAAATAGAGCGCACCAACATCTTCCGCTGAGCTGATAGCCTACTTGGAGGGCTCTCGACCTGTCTATCAGAACCTGCGGGCATAAAGCGTAGTGTCCCCAAGCAAAAGGGACGTCAGTACGAATAATGTACCGAGTATGTAAGGCACATAAATAAATATATAAGAGACATGGAAGAGGTCTAGAGTAATTGACTCAACCTGTATGTCTGGATAACTCTGTAAATAATAAATCACTTTTAGCATCATGCATATACGTATGAATTTCATGTCGTGCATAGGTATATGTTTCATAACATCATCGGCCTCTGAGGGCATCCCATCATATCATATCGGCCACTGTGGGCAAAATCATCATTGTATACCAGCTGATCAGGTGGTGGTGCGTATATAACGCCATAACCTTTCCCATATCCCATATACATATATATACATACATATATACGCGTATATAACGCCGTTTGAATATACATACATATATACGCGTATATAACGCCGTTTGAATCATATTTCAGCCACTGTGGGCAACATCATCATCATATACCAGCTGATCAGGTGGTGGTGCGTATATAACGCCATAACCTTTCCCATATCCCATATACATATATATACATACATATATACGCGTATATAACGCCGTTTGAATATACATACATATATACGCGTATATAACGCCGTTTGAATCATATTTCAGCCACTGTGGGCAACATCATCATCATATACCAGCTGATCAGGTGGTGGTGCGTATATAACGCCATAACCTTTCCCATATCCCATATACATATATATACATACATATATACGCGTATATAACGCCGTTTGAATATACATACATATATACGCGTATATAACGCCGTTTGAATCATATTTCAGCCACTGTGGGCAACATCATCATCATATACCAGCTGATCAGGTGGTGGTGCGTATATAACGCCATAACCTTTTCCATATCCCATATACATATATATACATACATATATACGCGTATATAACGCCGTTTGAATATACATACATATATACGCGTATATAACGCCGTTTGAATCATATTTCAGCCACTGTGGGCAACATCATCATCATATACCAGCTGATCAGGTGGTGGTGCGTATATAACGCCATAACCTTTTCCCATATCCCATATACATATATTTACATATATACGCGTATATAACGCCATCTGGTCATGGGTCAATGCACATGTATGAAATGCATGAAAAGTACGTAATAATCTCAATATTCCTTCCGGATAAACTTTTCCAACTGCGTATTATTCTGAGACCCATGATCAGAAAATAATAATAATTCTCATGGGGAATCAAGAATATAGACACCCCTACTATTTCTGTGAATAGAGTAATTTATAGAAACTGTGTATTTGCTCATTTCTTCAGTATAATTTGGACCATGCCAAAAGAAAGAAGGGATAGACTTAACATACCTGGAGTATCCGTGTGATATTCTTGAGAATAATTACACCGTACTCCCTTAGAATCGAAAATCCCATTGCTAATATAGTATGGAGTGACTATCGTCCTTGGCTTTGTATTCTGTATAATTCATTTACCAATTGAACTTTAGTAATCATTCAAGATAAGAGTCCTTGGCCTGTATTTGTATAACCCACTTACGAAGTGAGTTCTTGAATTTCATTAAAGATAAGAATTCTTGGATTGTATCTGTATAAGCCACTTACGAAATGGATTCTTGAATTTCATTCAAGATAAGAATTCTTGGATGGTATCTGTATAATCCACTTACGAAGTGGAGTCTTGAAATTCATTCAAGATAGGAATTCTTGGCTTGGCATTTTGTGAAATCACTTACCAAATGAATTTGTTATTATTTCAAGACAAGTGTAGGGATAGATATTAAGCCCTCTTTTTCCATGTGTCATCTTAATATATTGACCAAATTCAAGTCATCTCCAATCCCCCTTTACTTGATGCCACGTGGGGGGGCTTTGTCCCCATCTACAATTATCCACAAATCCTTAATTACATGGTTAATCTCCCATTAGATCAATAATTAATCAATTATCCATGTAATTAAGACATATCTCAAATTACTCAAAATACTATTAAGTTTTAATATGCCTTATATACCTTACTATCATGACATGTGGTATCTTGTTTGGTACTAGTCCATAAATATCAGGTATTTTAGCTCGGGCTGTATTTTATCCTAAAAGGTCAAACTTTGACGAAATTCATTTCCTTTGATTTGCTTACCCTTTCTCCTTCACGAATTTACTCATCACATGTTTTAAATAGCGTGATACTTATAAACTCAAAATAAATCTCATTCCCGAACTTACGTCGATTTACTTGTGGCGTACTCACGTACGAAAACATAGGGTGTAACACCTTCCTTGGGCCTGAGAGCCATATACGGTACTGAGTGGACTTCTGTGTGAGGGTTGTGAGCATTGTGTGCATTTCTACACTGGTTTCATATATTCATATATTGTCATGTAGAGTATACTGGGTATACTTGACATATTTTGTTCAATTTCTGATAAACTGTTAGCATGTCTAGTTTCTGTACACTGTTTATTGAAAATTATGAGGTTTAGTCTGTCACTACCTCTCAGCCCATAGTTTGGGTTCATTACTTCTGAGTTGGTGTACTCACGTTACCCCCTGCACCTTGTGTGCAGATCCAGGTACATCGGGACCCGGTAGTGGTTGTTGAGCAACTGTTAGAGTTTCTTCGGAGTCCTTGAGGTAGCAACTGGCGATCGCGACCTCGTCTTCTCATTGTTTATCTTCCTGTTGCACTTTCATTATTTACATACTATATTGTCCACCTTTCTATTTTGAAATTTTATGTTATAGTAGCTCGTGACTTGGTGACACTAGATCCGGGGTTGGATTTTGAATTGTGTTTTAATGTTGTTAAACTTTCAAATGGATTATTATCAATATTCTGCTTCTAAATTTATGAATTTTCTGAAAAATAAACTTGGATTCAATGAAATGTGTGGCTTTCCTGATTCCACGACAGACGCCATCACGACTAAGGGATTGGGTTCGTGACACTAGTAAAAAGAGAATGTTAGTCGACCCAAGGGCCAATGAGATGGTGAAAGTGGATCTAAAAGCGAAAGGTTGTTTTGTTGAAGTTTTTTTTAGAATAAGATAATAGACAAAGATATTAGCAGGAGAATAAGAAGAGAGTAAGCAAAGCATTATGAGTAAGATATGATAAATGAGTGATAAAGGTAAATCAAAATATGATAGGATGATAGAGTATATAGTCAAGTGAAGGAAAAGGCAAGAGGAGACATGCCTTGAGACAATAAACGTATAAGCCATAAAGCCATACATTTCGAGAAATGAGTTGGTAACTCAAACGTGATTACCAGAAGGAAGAGTGAGACCCTCAAAGTAATAGAAATTAGTATGGGCTAGTGAACAAGATAAACTGAACATGAATTAAGGATCGAAGGAATTGGTAATAGTCGGCACAATTTCATAGATCGTGTTTCGACAGTAATAGAATGAACGATAGAAGAATAACCTTTAAAGGTCATTCACGAAGACGCTTCCCTAAAGCAAGCACTATGAGCAAAGTTAAGCTTAAGGGACTAAATGTGCTAGTTACACCAGGAGTCACCCTTGTGCGTAAGAAATTCAATTATCCCTGGTGTAGAAGGGTTACCGCAAGGCGAGTAATATGTCAGTGAAGATGTTAAAAAAATTCCAAAGATGAAGAGGTAACTATCGAATGGTAAAGGAAGAATGCAGTAAAAAGGTGAAAGGAATGAGATTGCATTTGTTCAGATCCTACAGATATAATATGACTCTAGAACATTATGCAAGCATGACGCCGGGGCAAATCAATAAGGGTTTCGCACTCGATGATACTGAAAATAAGTGGGAATGAACACTTGATACAAAAGGATCCTGTACGAGAGGTAAGTTAAGACAAAGGATATAACCTAAGAGGCGTTACATAAAATACATATATGAAAGTGGACCAACAGGTAGTCTGTGGTTGATTCAGGAGAGCCTAGTTATGGATAGATAGGAGGATACAGAAAAATCAGTAGATCATGCAAGATAAACATAGTGAAACCCAACATAGGAAATTCAGTCTCTCAAATACGGCATCGTAATCCTCGAGAAATATTAAGATAGGAGTTGGGGTAGTAGAAGGTACAATGTAAGTGTTACGGAAATAAAAGAGAGCGCCACTAGGGAGACAACTAAAATTTCAATTCAGAAGCAACCCTACGAGCACAAGGGCACGGAGGTAAGTAACTAAGGATAATGATACGCAAGTAAGAACATCAGAAATACCGTGGGGTATAAAATATAATAAGCTCGCAGCTTTACAAGAGTCAAAGGGTCTTCCCTAAGCACTGCAACGAAAGACTAGATGAGGAAATAAGGAAGAAGGCTTCAACATAAGCATAGTGACCTAAAGAAGAAATGGTCTTGTAATAGTAGTCTCACTATAATATTGTATGCATTCCATAAGAAAGTGGTATCTATCGTGGCTAATGAATGGGAAGAAGAAAAAAAACAAGAGTTGATAATTGAGATCATATGAGATACACGGAACTCCAGTATTCATGGGAACTAAGATAAGCCAAGTATCCATGCATCAAGTAGCAGAACGACCAGGAAAAGTAATTGCTTATATTTAAAGACAATTGAGAAGGAATGAAAGGAAATCTATGGTGCTAGCATGTTAAAAGGCAGGGTACGAGTAGTATAAATAGATATGCGTAGGTCGCAAGCTAAAGTATAGTACAACAACAAGGTTTTAGCTAGACAGAAGTAAGGATAAGAAAAGGTGAGTGAGAAGGTGACGAGAATAGGTAAGTCCTCGGGATTAAACCCATTACAACAAGAGAGCTTATGGTTTCCATAATGTTATAAAAAGCTCATAATAGCATGAGTGAACTCAAAGAAGTTTAAAATTAGGAGCATTTAGAAGAAATGGAATGCTACCCTAGTAGTAAAGTAAGGGTGTAACTGTGATAAATGATAAAAGGATGACGTTTAGGCCTTTGATTGCTTAATGATTTTGAGAACAAGGATTTCATGAACTGCATGGGATTTGAATACTCCCATAGGATGAATCACATTGGGAGGCTATGAAATACAGTTATTGGAGTATAGTATCGTCTCTAAGTGGATCAGGAAAATCATTTCAGATATTCCCCGATGAGATGTGAGCCCTAGTGATGATATATTACATAAGAGGTTTCAAGTTATTAGTAGTAGATTATAGATGAAGGTGAATCAAAAACAGATGGATGAAAGACACAAAGTATGAGATGAGATTAGGCTGTCATTATTAAGATGAACAGTAATAAGAAAGCATTAAATGGCTTATATTTATACATATAGGATAAGCAGTGAGAGAGTAACCTGGAGTTGGGTGGCAGGCCTCGATAATAATAAACTTATGTAAGAGTTATATTATAGTATGACCTACCTAGTTGTGGAAAAGCCATAAGCATAGATATCTGAGGCCATGAAACAAGATATATCAATAGTTGTAAGTTAGACAAAGTACCGAGCGAAGAAATTCAGTATACCTATATATCCTGTAAGGAACAACTTGTCATAGTTTTGTATATGTTTCCAAGGCGAGGCCTGGAGATTGGCTAAAAGATGGAGGAAAAGGGACAAAAGAGCCGCATAGGTGCACATACAAGGACAAATTCGTACAGGCTGCATGATAGAAGGTCGCAACAGTTACAAGATTGGAAGAATTCGAAAAACAAGTCGTGGCATGAGAACAAAGCCAAAAAGGGAGGAATGCCATGTACTTCGGATTTATTCATAGAATAGTGGCCTAGATATCAATGATAGTACTAAATTATTTATAAGAGCTATAGGTTATGAAACTGATAAGCGCATCAGCCAACATTCGAGGACGAATGTTCCAAAGGGGGGAATGATGTTACACCTCATAGTCTCGTATGTGAGAGTACGTCGTAAGTCAATTGATGTAAGCTCTGAAATGAGAACATCTTTAAAAGTACATAAAGTCAGTTAATCATGTCACATCGGAGGTTACAAATATTGAATATCATGAACGACAAGTATAAAGAGGGTTGAAAGGTTCAGAAGCTGAAGGAATTGAAGAAAACAATGTTTCGTCGAAAGTCGACAAGATGTGAATGTTATAACATGTACTTTTGGGGTGAGAATAGGGTGTTTAAAATGATAAGGAGGTTATGTTATGAATTAGTTTAGTCGTATGATAGTCGTGTGTTATTTGTTTATGTCAAGCGATTTGTGGAACAAAAGTCGATGAAAGTCATCACAAGTTACATTCATAAGTTTTACTGAAAATTTAGGTCAAATGTAACTGCGATTTTCTTCCAATATACTTAGAGTTATTGGGTTTTCAACCCATCAAATTGAAGCTCTATAAGTCTATTTTCCATCTTATTAAAATGCTTATTATTACGATATCGGAGTAGAGAGATATATGCATTTTTGCGAGACTGAGCAGGCTGCTAGGTGACAAGCAGTCCTCCTAGTAGGCTATCATCTCAGCGGAAGGTGTTGTTGCACTCTACTTGCTCCAAATCCTATTTGGTCAGTATGATTGGGACATGTATTTACTGGTATGGCGGGGCCCTGTCCCAACCTATAAGACATTTATGTAGTCTTAGAGGCTTGTAGACAAATGTCAGGTATATGGATACTTGTATTGCCTTGTTGGCCTATGTTTTGAGTTTGCAAATGATCATGTCAGCCTTATAGGCCCGTATGTCACATGTATAAGTCTCTATATAATGTTGGGTCATCCTATGTCTAGTATGCACTTGTATTTTATTCTTGTTATCTCATGACAACCTGTTTGGCCCATTTACCCATGATTGTATGATAAGAAAGATATGTTATGTTGGTACTCGGTTGGGTACGGTACCGGGTGCCCGTCGCGGCCCATACGTTGGGTCGCGACACTACACACATTCTAAGTTTGTTCCCCTTTTGGGGATTATGACTACATTAGCTAACCATTCGGGATATTTTAATTCCCGAATGGATCCTATTTTGAGAAGTTTGGTTACCTCGTCCTTTATGAAGGTATGCTTTACCCCAGACTTAGGTCATCTCTTTTGCTTTATGGGATCCAAGCTCAACCGATGAGTTGTTATCTTCAGTGGGATTCCTTTCATGTCTAAATGGGACCATGTAAAGCAATCAATATTATCAATAAGAAATTGAATGAGTTTTTTCCTAAGTTCGGAGGGCAACCCCATTCCCAGGTATACCTTTTGTTCGGGTAGATACTCGATCAGTATCACCTGTTCCAGCTCCTCGACTGTTGACTTGGTTGCATCTGATTCTTCGGGAATAACGAAAGTTCGAGGAGTGAGAAAATCCTCTTCGTCTTCTTCCTCGATTACCTGTTTCTCCGATTTGGTCGAAGTTGGGGTCGATCATTTCTAATTGGTCACCTGTTTGTCTTTGGTGAATGATTTTTTTGAGGTCTAAGGTGTTGATATTGACGTCACCTCATCAACTGCAAACATTTCCTTTGCAGCGTGTCATTCCCCGTAAACTGTTTTCATATCATCCACTGTTGGGAACTTCATCATTTGGTGAAGGGTCTGTAACGACCCGGTCCGTCGTTACGCAGTATACGCATCTATTCCTTCATTTTTGTCTTGTAGTATCTCGGTTAGACTGTTCACAAAGTGTTGGGGTTGGTTGGTTCGGGTTCGGAGCGAAAATAGAGTGGATTGAGACACATAGTCTCTAACAAGAGCTTTAGAGTTACAAAATTCAACTCGGAGTTGACTTATTGGTGAACGACCTCGGAATGCGGGTTTTATGGTTCGGATAGCTTTGTTA
>MDKH01061976.1:0-19938 GCA_005239495.1 Nicotiana undulata
TCAGCAGGTTAAGTATGAGCACCAGAGACCCGGTGGTTTGATGCAGCAGATTCAACTTCCCGAATGGAAGTGGGAGCGTATAACGATGGATTTTGTAGTTGGGATTCCACGGACTCCGAGGATGGTGGATGCAGTGTGGGTTTTTGTGGATAGGCTGACCAAGTCAGCACATTTCATTCCTGTGTCGATTTCATCTTCAGCAGAGAAGTTGGCTCAGATCTATATGAGAGAGATTGTCAGATTGCACGGTGTGCCCTTATCCATCATCTCAGACCGAGGTACTCAGTTTACCTCCCATTTCTGGAGAGTATTTCAGCGAGAGTTGGGCACACAGACTGAGTTGAGCACAACATTTCATCCTCAAACGGACGGACAGTCCGAGCGTACTATTTAGATTTTGGAGGATATGTTGCGGGCATGTGTTATTGATTTTTGTGGTTCATGGGATCAGTTCTTGCCTTTATCAGAGTTTTCCTACAACAACAGTTACCAGTCGAGCATTCAGATGGCTCCATATGAGGCATTGTATGGTAGGCGATGTCGGTCTCCAGTCGGATGGTTTGAGACCGGAGAGGCTAGGCTATTGGGTTCTGAGTTAGTCCATGATGCCTTGGATAAGGTGAAGATTATTCAGGATAGGCTTCGTACAGCTCAGTCCAGGCAAAAGAGTTATGAAGATCGTAGAGTTCGAGATTTGGCTTTCATGGTAAGAGACCAGGTGTTCCTTCGAGTGTCGCCTATGAAGGGCGTGATGAGATTCGAAAAGAAGGGAAAGTTGAGCCCTAGGTATATTGGTCCATTTGAGATTTTGGATAAGGTAGGAGAGGTGGCCTACAGACTTGCCTTGCCACCGCATTTATCAGTCGTACATCCAATGTTTCACGTGTCTATGCTCCGGAGGTATATTATAGATCCATCTCATGTTCTTGACTTCAGCGGTGTCCAGTTGGACAAGGATCTGATTTATGAGGAGGAGCCGGTAGATATATTAGATAGGCAGGTTCGTCAGTTGAGATCGAATAGTTATCCTTTGGTTCGTGTTCAATGGAGAGGTTAGCCTGCCGAGGCAGCCACTTGGGAGTCTGAGTCCGATATGAGGAGTCGTTATCCCCATCTTTTCTCATACTCAGGTACTTTTCTATGTCCGTTCGAGGACGAACGTTTGTTTTAGAGGTGGAGATTGTGATGACCCAAAAAGTCATCCTAAGTAATTCTAGATAAATTTGTGTTTCACCTCGATATGCGTGCGCAGCCGGGCGTGTAGCCGGGAAGTCTGTATGTTAAAATTTGATGAAAATGGAATTTTATGATAATTGAATGAATAAAGTTGACCTTGGTCAACATTTTTTTGGAAAATGGACCCGGACCCGTGATTTGACGGTCTTGGAAGGTCTGTAAGAAAATATGGGACTCGGGCGTATGCCCGGAATCGAATTACGAGGTCCCAAGCCCGAGAAATGAATTTTTAAAGAAAATTGTTTTCTGAAAATAATAAAGGATTTTGAAAATGAATAATCAAGTGAAAACCGTGTTACCGGGCCCGTATTATGGTTCCGGAGCCCGGAACAGGTTTATTATATGTTATGTGACTTATGTGTGAAGTTTGGTGTAAAACGGACTTGGAATGACGTGCTTCGGATCAAATTGGAAAAAATTAAGCTTTATGAAGTTTTAAGAAAATTCTAAGAGTTTTGAAGTTTAATTCGATAATTTTGATGATGTTTCGATGATTTAAATGCTTGAATCAGTCCGTAGGATGTTTTGGAAGTCGTGCGTGTTTTTGGTTTTGAGCCCCGAGGGCTCGGGTGTGTTTCGGGTAGGTATTCAGGGTGATCTAACTCAGGAAAATACTGTTGGTGCACCCATTTCTGGTGTGCCCGCACCTGCGAGCCTAGGGCCGCAGGCGCGACGCCCAGTCCGCAGTTGAGGTCCCTCTCGCAGGCGCGGATAAATCTCCGCAGGAGCGGCGTCGCACGAGAGGATCCATTTCCGCAGGTGCGGCCCCCTATGGGCCTGACCCAATTCCGCAGGTGCGACCTTTTTCCCGCCCCTGTACCGCAGGTGCGAGAGTCGAACAGTGATTTTTTTTTAAAAACAATTTCAAACGTTCTTTCTCTCACTTTTTCTCAAAAATAGAAGACTTAGGGCGATTGTCTCAAGAGATTTTCTTCCCAACTCGTAGGTAAGTGCTCACTAACTGATTTCCCTTCAACTTTCTAAGGTTTTTCATCAATTATCACCATAAATCCTAGGGTTTTAAATGTAGAAATTAGGGGGTTTTGGTAGAGTTAGAGCTTATGGGATCTTGGGTAATTCAACCTCAATTTGGGGTCGGATTTCAAAACAAATTATATATTCTAACTCGTGGGGTTATGGGTGATCGTGTTTTGGTACGAACCTCGAGTTTGGACCAAGCGGGCTCGGGGTCGAATTTTGGAAATTTTGGATGAATGCTAGGAATTTTATATTTAGGCTATGTGATTGTATTAATGAGTCAATATTGATATTATTAAATTGATTATGATTAGATATTATCGTTTCGGAGTCAGATTCGAGAGGGAAGGCGGTATTAGAGGCTTGAATTGCATTTTTGGACCGAGGTAAGTGTATTGCCTAACTTTGGTGAGGGAATAGGTATTGTGCCCTATATGCTATGTGTTTTATCATGTCCAATGCATAGGTGAGGTGACGAGTACCTATGCATTGTGTGTCAAGTATGCCCGTGAACCCGTTTTGCTTAATTATTTGTTATTACCTCAATGATTATTGTGTTATGAAGTAGTTCATTTGGAAAGGTGTTTAACCGTGGAGACCTACATGATTAAGAATTGTGTTGTGATGTCCTAGTGGAGGACCCAAATCTTTAAGTTATGTACTCGTAAGGAATTGGTTATAGCTGAGACCCTTGCCGGGCAAACGTGTTGATTTTAGTTGTTATTCCCCATGTCAGGTGGTTATGAATTGAAAATTCGGTATTTTATTTCCTTGCCAAGTTGTTATTTATTGTTGATATTACTTGGGTGAGGAAGAGAGTAAAGCACGAAGGGTGATGCCGTGCCATTCATTCATATCGTTTATTATTTATTTATTGAAATGTGAGGAAGAGAGTAAAACGCGAAGGGTGATGCCGTTCCATTCATTCATATCACTCATTATTTATTTATTGCAATGTGAGGAAGAGAGTAAAGCACGAAGCGCGATGCCGTGCCATGTTTACATCTATTGCAAGCAAAAGAAGGTTAATGTCGTGCCATGATTACATTGATTACAACATACATTGCATTGGTGAGGAAGAGAGTAAAAGCACGAAGGGTGATGTCGTGCCATTGTTATCATTCAGCCATGTCATTCATACCTTATCAGTTTTCGGTGAATTATTTCTTTTCTTACTTGGTGTTAATTAACTTCTCTATCTTATTGATTTTCCCTTTATCTTCTCCCGTTCCCCGTATATGACTGTTATTCTTCCTTGCTTTGTTATCTGTATTTTGTGTTGTAGAATAGGACAGGTGAAAGTTATTTGCTAAGTGTAGCCTCGTCACTACTTCGGCCGAGGTTAGGCTCGACACTTACTCAGTACATGGGGTCGGTTGTACTGATACTACACTACACTTCTCTAAGTTGTTCAGATTCCGCTTTTGGACCCTGTGGACTGCTCTGAGGGAGTCACCTTCAGTCCACATCGAGCTTCAAGGTATACCACTGGCGTTCGTGGGCCCTGGAGTCTCTCCTGCTATTAGTATCCTATCGTCTTATTTCTCCTTCCGTTCTAAAGACAATATTGTATTTCCTTTCATACTTGTATTTAGTATTCTTATAGATAGTCCGTGAGGTTGTGACACCTCGATTTTGGGATTTTGCGATGTCGTTATCTTTATTATTTCATTATGCGCTTTTCGGAGTATTACTACATTTCTGCTGTAAAACCTTTGAAGTGGTTCTGGTTATTTCGGTAAAGGTTTGAAAGGTAATTGCTTTATTACTGTCAAGTTGTCTTAAAAATGTCAAGGTGTTGTGTACGTTGGCTTGTCTAACGGGTTCAACGTTAGACGCAGTCACGGCCTGAAAGGTGGGATTCCGGATCGTGACAAGTTGGTTTATCAATTAATATAATAGACTCGTAATATAACTCAATTATAACCCACAAAATTTGTATTTCCAGTTATAAAAAAGATTCTCAACCGAAAAAAGCCCAAAACTTAACAATCTTCAGAGAAATTATATAATACATCTGAATACATAAATTATATTAATTAAAAAAAACACATGAATACATTCATGGAATATAGTGAGACACTGAATACACATGAATATAGTGATATGAAAAATTTGAGGGGAGAGAGAAAAATAATACAAAGCTTATTTTATGACTTAAGGGTAGGAGATGACCATAAGTAGATATTTGGCTATAAAAAATCAAAAGGTAGCTATGGAATATAATTTTTTTTAAAGGTATTTTTTTAAAATAAATAAGGTATCAACCTTTGCTATAGGAGGTAACTAATCCATTTTTTTGGCAAAGCGGATATAAGTTAAAACGTGACCCAAAAAGCAGGTATGGACGCAAATGCCGGACCCACACAGCCCAAAAATTACCCTGAACACTTGGTATTAGGCCATGATGTGGCCTAATCTATTGGACCATGGTATATGTATTTATTTTGGGGCTTTTGCATCTATACCCGCTTTTTGGGTCACGTTTTAACTTATACCTGCTTTGCAAAAAAAATTGCAAGCGTACCCACTTTTCGCATAAACTTCAGGCATACGGGCCTGAAGTAGCAAAGGCAATTACACATAACTTCAGCATTCTAGGCGTTTTCAAAAACTTCAGCAGAAGATGCTGAAATTATTAAGTTCATTCGTAAAAATTTAAGCACTAGATAAGCTGAAGTTTTGTTCTTGATTCATTAGTTTTGCAATAAAGATTTTTCAAAAACTTCAGCAGAAGATGCTGAAGTTATTTAGTTCATTTGTAAAAATTTCAGCACTTAATAAGCTGAAGTATTGCGCAGGTATCAGGAAGGCGGCGCCTGAAGTTGTAAAAATTAGGGTATAGGTTAAATAATTTTAAAAATATGGGTATAGGTTGGTCGCCCCGTGCAATTTTTACATTTATTTTTCACTTTTGTTCTTCATTCAATGCTGTAAATATAGATACACGAGTGAACTTTCCGCGATTATTTAAAAATTTAAAATTCATCATACAATCATTTTCTAAATCTGAGGAAGTCAGGAAGAAAATTTGAAATTATAAAAAAGTATATTGGAAAAAATGAATTGGTTACTATCTTCAGTACAGAGTATTTAGTGTTGACAACAGGAAATATGAGCATTTCAACAAAGGGTGAGATAATATGAAAAATTCCTATTACATTAGATCTTTGTCCTGGAAAGCAAATAAGTGTTAACAACACTAATAAGATAAAAACAAAGCTCGCGAGGTAATTACTTGCAAATATTAGATCGGTCATTTATCTGGAGGAGAGAATCATGTTCATTGATCTTCGATTCATTTATTGTCGATGTTAAAACCTAAAACTCAAGAGAGAATAAACGTATGAGATTCGATGTAAATGAATCAGAAAAAGTTTTAGTGGTTGCACCTGCAATGAGGCCTAACGTTCCTGTCAAACATTTTTGTGAACCAACGAATTATTCCACTCATCGAAGTCAAATTTTAGAAGAAATATACTTAATAGTTCACGACAAATTACTAACTAAAAATCTCTTATAATCGTATGGAAATATATCTTGACATAATTTCCAACATATTCATTCTGATTCTCGTCAAAGAAGTAAGACACCAAATTCGCATTTCAAAGAGACATATTCACTACAATATATTTGATAACTTAAAAAGGATTTAAAAAAGTGCAACTACACGAAGGACATAATAATGGGGAAACCAAAATATAGTGAGAGTTTAGGAAAACACATACTGATCGAAAGAGAAATTCAACTTTGACGAAGTTGCTCCACCGCAGAGGCGGAGCCAGGATTTGAAACTTGTGAGTTTAGTATTCTAATTTTTCTTATTTACTGGGTTTTAAATTAATAATTTGTGCATAATTCAATAAATTTGTAAGACAAATACAGAGTTTGGACAAAAGTTACTGGGTTCAGCCGAACCCGTATTGAAAGGGCTAGCTCCGCCCCTGCTCCACCGTATAGACTACACCAAGACAAGTAAATTGTGTATAAATCGTGGGAGTATTTTCAAAATTTTAAATAACCATGTGTTTTTTTACAAGTGTCCTACCTATTACCAAGTGGCTATGAATATCTAACATGTGGCCAAGATATGTGGCCAAATGGCTAAGTCATAAACAACTCGTTATCATTTTTCATGCAATTAAACACTTGGTATTTAAGAAACTCCTAGCATTTCTATAAATAGTCTTCTTGATTCATCCGTAAGGGACATCAATAAAAATTAGTCTTTTACTCTCCTTAGATAATCATTGCTCTTCTTTAGCTAATCATTACTGCAATTATTATTCCCACCATTGATCAAATTATTATCGCTTGTTGTTATTTCTTCCCTCCATTTTATTCAAAAACTTGATGGTATTATTCAATTTTGCTGATTCATGTATCCTCTAAATAAATAGAGGTAGACTTTTTTAATCATAGAGAAACACTTCACATTGTTGAAATAGTTTCTTAGGATAGTGCCCAACACGACTCAAGTCAATTCGTGTACTGCTCACAAATAATATTATTACAGCATTGTTGTTATTTTTCGGTGTCATTTCCTGATAATCCAAGAAACTATGGCAAGTAAATTTTTTTATGGTAATGCCAATTTTGGTGTTGTCCGCTGCTACTGTTCCAGTTGTCCTTCCAGATATCCATGGTATTGCAAATACGTTATTGCATCCAAAACTTGAGCAAACACTAATATCAAATGTCACGACCCAAAAACGACCGTCGTGATGGTGCTTATCGTGGAACTAGGCAAGCCACAACTTAACATTTCCAACACAATAAAACACTTTAAAAAATAATGGCGGAACAATTAATATTAAAGAAAATCCTTTTTGAAACAGAATTTATCCAAAATACGATACAATCCATCCCAAAACTGGGGTGTCACTGAGTACATGAGCGTCTAAAACCAGAATACAACTCACTACAGTATCTAGAGAATAAAAGTGAAACTACAGATAGAATAAGAAAGGAGAATCAAGGTCCATGAACGCCATGCAACTACCTCGATAGTCTCCGAACTCTGATGCCTTAATCAGCATCAACAGCCGTGACCAGAAGCATCTGGATCTGCACACAAGGTGCAGGGAGTAACGTGAGTACATCCAACTCAGTAAACCAAACTTTGGACTGAAAGGTAGTGACAAACTCAACCAGTACAGATAAAATAAAATAAATTATGCAGAAACGTATGCATGCTTTCAAATTAAATAGGCAACTCAAAACAGTAAAGTAAAGCAGATCCAAACGGTGTAAAGAATATAAATTTGATATCTCTACATGCCAATGCACATGTTGTATGTGATGCACCATGTTGTCAGCCTCATACACTCACACTCTCGAATGCTCAACCACTCGGTATTGTATATGGATCATACGGCCAGGGAAGATCCATCCCAGAACATATACGTTGCTAACTATAAGTCACCCAGTACCGAGGAAGGACAATCCAGCCATGTGGAGAAGATCCATCTCCAAGTATCAAGTACTTCAGACAAGATCCATGTCCAGGGAAGATCCATCATTCAATAATGTCAACGGCGCTCACTAGGGGTGTGTTACAGACTCCGGAGGGGCTCCTACAACCCAAGGGCTATCATAACATCAGTATAACCATTGTGGCATGCAATCCGATCCCATAACTGTCTCCGATCCCATAACTGTCACTCATAATCGGCTCTCGGCCTCACTCAGTCATCAATCTCTCCAGTCTCACTCATGGGCCCAAAATATCATGAAACTAGCCTGAAACAATAATATGATGAATCAATAGATAACAATTGAGAATGGGATATAATATGAAGTGCATGTATATGACTGAATACAGAATATCATTAAAATCAGTAAAGTAACAACAAGAAACAACCATTATGGGCCCAATAGTACCGACATAAATCCTAAATATGACATATAGCATGATTGATAACTCATTTACTTTATCACATGATGCACACAGATATCCACAAGATATTATCACTATACAGTGCCATGGATTCAGTAAGGTCACAATTCTCACGGTGTACGTCCACACACCCGTCATTTGGTATGACGTCAAACCAATCATATAACACATAGTTCGGGGTTTCGAACCCTCAGAACCAAGTTTGAAAGTGTTACTTACCTCAACTGCGCAAAATCCTACTCTGAAATGCCTTTGCCCCTCAAATCACTCTCCAAATGCCCGAATCTAGCCACAAGCAGTACGAGATAATTAATATAGGCTAAAGGGATCAATTCCATAAGAAAAGCGTGAAATTCTAAACCAAAATCCGAAATGAGCTCGACCTGGACCCCCGGGCCCACGTCTATAAATCTGACAAAAGTCACAAAACCCGAAAGCTCATTCACTCACGAGTCTAACCATACCAAATTTACTAAAATCTGACATCAACGGGTCATCCAAATCCACAAAATTCATTATCCAAATCCCTAGCCTCAAACCCCCCAAATTTCACCTCAAAACTACACAATCTAGGTGGGGAAAATCAGTGGGAAAACAAGATTTATGATTAAAAAACGTGTACAAGAAGCTTACCTCAATAATCCCCTCGAAAATCCTCTCCAAAATCGCCTAAGTCCGAGTCCAAAATGTTAAAATGAGGCTAAAATCGCGAACCCTTGCTTTTAAACCTTCTGCCCAGACTTTTCGCATCTGTGGCCATTTATCCGCACCTGTGGATCCACTTATACGGTAAAATTTCCTCTCCTGCAGAAGTCACTTATCCAGCTTCCTCTGCTTCTGAGATCACAGGACCGCATCTGCGCATATCGCAAGTGCGGGAAACCCATCGCACCTGCGGATCGAACTCGCATATGCGCCTCTCTGCTCGCTTCTGCGACCATCGCAGGTGCGGGATAATCTTCATACCTTCAACCTCTAATCAAATCTTCCTTGGCCGCTTCTACGATTCTTTCCCCGCTTCTGCGGGCTCGCACCTGCGGTGCCTACTTCGCAAGTGCGATTACACCAGTAGCAGCAACACTTCAGTTGTTTCACCAAGTCCGTTAACCTACCGAAATCAACCAGAGGTCCCCGGGACCTCAACCAAACATACCAACAAGTCCTAAATCACGATAGGAACTTAGTTGAATACTCAAATTACCTCAAACAACATCAAAAACACGAATTACACACAGATTCAATCCTAAAGAACTTCTAAACTTTCAAATTCCACAAACGACGCTGAAACCTATCAAACCACATTCGATTGACCTCACAATTTGCACACAATTCCTAAATGGAACCATGAATCTACTCCAATTCCTATAAATCAAATCCGACCCCGATATCAAAATTTACACTGCCGGTCAAATTTGCCAAAATTCTAATTTTCGCCAATTCAAGCCTAATTCTACTACGGACCTACAAATGATATTCCGGATGCGCTTCTAAGTCCAAAATCAGCTAACGGAGCAAACGAAATCATTAAAATTCAAATCCGATGTCGTTTACACATAAGTCGATATTCGGTCAACTTTTCCAACTTAAACTTTCAATTAAGAGACTAAGTGTCTCAATTCACTCTGAAACCACCCCGGTTCCGAACCAACAACCCGATAAGGCATATAACAGATGTAGAATAGAAAAAGAAGCATAAAATTGGGAAACAAGACTACAACTCTCAAAACGACCGCCGGGTCGTTACATCAAAATGCAGGTATTTAAATAGACATGGTTATATATCCAATGCCAATATTAAAACCTTCAAGAAAAATGCATCTCAATGCAAAAGAAGAGTTGGGATAACTGACAATATGGCAAAGTCAAAATTAAACTTGATTAAACTGATAATATATTGTTGCGTTCATTTTTCAAATAAATAATGTGGCTAATGTGAGTGATAGACACTGGTGCTACTAGGAAAATTTGTGTAAACAAAAATAAATTCTTGTCTTACACCTAAGTAGAGAAAGGAGAAAATTTTATTTATCTTGGTGACTCAAGAACAACTCGCATTCTTGGGAAAGGACAAATTCTTTTCAAACTCACATCTGATAAACTCTAGCATTGAGTGATGTGTTACATGTACCTAATATCCAAACCTATTTCGTATCTGTGGGATTATAGGAAAGGTTGGAGTAAAGTTTTTCTTTGAAAATGATGAGGTCGTACTGACCAAAAATAATATTTTTGTGGACAATGGATATTGTAATCATGATTTATTTATGCATAATATTTCTGATACTAGATATGAAAATACATCTTATTCTGCTTACATGGTTGAGTTTATTTCTTTATGTCATGATATATTAGGACATGTTAATATTGCATATATAAGAAAAATGCAGTCACTAGGATTAATATATGGTTTAGACCCAAATAATATTAACAAGTGTGAAATACGTGCTGAAGCTAAAAAGTACTAGAAAGACTTGTTTTTCTGTAAATAGAGAAACTGAATTGTTATCCTTGATTCACACCGATTTAGGCGATTTAAAGAAGACAATGACTAAAGGTGATAAAAGATATTATGTGACTTTTGTTGATGATCATTATAGATTTACTAAGTTGTATTTTCTTAGAAATAAAGATGATGCATTTAATGCTTTTATTTCTTATAAAACCGAGGTTGAAAATCAACTTAGTAGAAAAATCAAAAGAATTAGATCCGATAGAGGTGGAGAATATTTATCTTTAAATGATTTTTTTGAAAAGAATTGAATTATTCATGAAGAAACTCTGCCTTATTCACCAGAGTCGAATGGAATAGCTGAAAGGAAAAACAGAACATTGAAAGAGATGATGAACGCTATGTTAGTTAGTTCTAATGCTCCTGATAATTTGTGGGATGAAGCTATTTTATTTGCATGTCACTTACAAAATAGAATACCACATAGTAGAACCAGCAAAACTCTGTATGAATTCTGGAAGAGTTATAAACCTAACTTGAAATATTTAAAAGTGTGGGGGTTCCTTGCTAAAGTTTTGTTGCCTGAACCTAAAAACAGAAAAATAGGTTCTAAAGTTGTTGATTGTATGCTTATTGGATATACTGGACATAGTGCTGCATATAGATTTCTTGTTTTAAAAAGTGATATGCTTGATTGCAATATTATAACTGAGACAAAGAATGCTAAAAAATTTTAATTTATCCACTGTTTAATAAAATTACCTCTAACAAAGAACTAAGAAGGAGCAAAGGCCTAAAAAGGGATATTTTTCTTATGAAAATGATTTTCATACTTTTCTGTTGATAATGAACCATCAAATTATTTTGAACCTATATCTTCTTCTGATACTAATTATTGGAAAGAGACAATAAAAGTTAAAATTGATTCTATGGTCTAGTGACGCAAAATCGCATTGAACATCAAAATTATGAGGGCAAAATGTGATTGATAAATTCTCTGACTTACGATAAGAATCATAGAAATATTATATTTCACCAGTAATTCTGTGAGTTAAGTTTTATTGGTCTAAGTTTGGTTCATAGTCATAAAGACACCAAACCCAGCACATTTGAACCATGCAAATCCAACAAGTCAATTCTTCTATTCTTTTATCCTTCTCCTACAAAATTTCAAAATATATGGGAATTGTGGGAGTATTTTCAAAATTTTAAATAATCATGTGTCTTTTTAATTTTACAAGTGTCCTACCTATTTCCAAGTGGCTATGAATATCTACCATGTGACCTTTTGCACGAAGATATGTGGCCAAATGGATAAGCCATAAACAAGTGGCAATCATCTTTCATGCAATTAAACACTTGGCAATTTAAGGAACTCCTAGAATCTCTATAAATAACCTTCTTGATTCATCCGTAATGGACATTAACAAAAATTAGTCTTTTACTCTTTCTTTAGCTAATCATTGCTTTCTTCTTTAGCTAATCATTACTACAATTATTATTCTCACAATTGACCAAATCATTATTGCTTGTTGTTATTTCTTCCCTCCAGTTTATTCCAAAACTTGCTGGTATTATTCAATTTTGCTGATTCATGTACCCTCTAGATAACTAGAGTTATGCTTGTTTAATCGTGGGGAAATATTTCACATTGCTAAAATAGTTTCTTAGGATAGTGCCCAGCACGACTCAAGCCAATTCGTATATCTTCTCAAAAATATTATTATTGCAGTAATGTTGTGATTTATCGGTGCCATTTCCCTACATAAATTACTGGACTGAATAAATATGAAAAGAAGTTACAGAAACTGCAAACATTAAAAAAGAAATCAGAAATTTAAAAAAGAATGAGTTGTCCTTGATGCATTAAAATACTAATAAGAATGTCTTGATACCCGAGGAACAATGTAGGGATAAAATAAAATAAAAAGGAAGCAAATAGACAACAACAGGAGTAAAGATACTGGAAGTAAAGACTTTTCACTACAAAAAAAACGGATAAATTGCGGAGGTTTATTTGCGGAGGGTATAAGTAACCTCCGCAAACGGGTAAATTGCGGAGGTTTATTTGCAGAGGGTGTAAGTAACCTCCGCAGTTTGCATAATTTCGCAACCCAAAAATAATAGCGGCTAATTTATTTCACACCCCCTCCAATTTTTCCCCAATCTTTTTCACCTTAGAAACTTCCGCCTCAACAAAATACTTCCGCCGCTTCTTCATTAATCAAGTTCTTCAACAAAATACTCCCACTTTCAATTTGAAGAATACATTGGTTCTTCCGCATCATATGGAAGTGTTTCACTTGATTCAATAGTCTAATTTGACTCCTATTTAGGAGATCGATTACGAGTTTTCCAGCTGCGAAAGCGCAAAATATTGATTGACTTTAGGGTATTTTAATTGATAAATCTTGTATTTTTCTACAAGCCTACTTGAATCTCCATTCGAAGGCGAAAAATCTGTTGTATGAATGTGCCGTTAACATCTAGTCGATTGCTGGTATTGTTTATAGAATTAGGCGCAACCAGTAAGTTTTATTTTCTGATGTTTTCATTTTTCGAGGGGTAAGATAATGTAATAATGTAGTTGTGTCAAAATGGAGACATTTTAGTGAATACAATTTAGATTCTTGAGCTTAAAACTGTAAAATTAATATTATATAGTTAAAAAGAATTAATTGAATTTTGGTGAACATCTCTTTGAGTCATTCACAATGCTTTACGTTCTTTTTTAGTTCTATCTGGTTCTAAAGGTGAAAGAGATCTTTGATTTCTGTATGGTTTTCATACTAGATATTTTTTATTTTAAGTCTAAAAATTTATAGGATCTTTCCTTTATGTATATATAGTGTACATTTCTCTCCAGAAATCTTTTGGTTTTTAAGTCCAAAAGTTTATGCCATTTTTCAAGAATCACACACTTTTGGTAAACTAAGACTGCTGCATTTGTGTTGTGAAAAGTTGATGTGATATTCTACAACGTCTAAGCTGGTGTTACCTTTGAGTATAGGGTCTGCCTCAATCTAAGGTGATGTGAATTTGATTTTTCTGTGTGATTTGAAGTTCTTTTGATGCTAGGGTGTTTTGAAGGTGATAGCGAAAGATCTTATAACGACGAGGCATCAGATTGAAAAATTTTACAAGCTTAAATCCCAACTTCAAAGTGTCTCGCTCAGAATTCAGGTACTTATGAAATTTGTACTTCTTATTGGTAGTTCTTCAAAGTTGTTGTTGTTCATGAGAATAAGCACCTTGTTATATGTGGATTATTTATACCAAAAGCTTACTACTTTATAAAACTGTATTCCTTGATTTCATTCCTGAACAGTCCTTTCAGTAACTTCTACAATTTTGACAACTAGTTTTTTACTCTACTTCGGAAAAATTGGTATAATATATTGGTGTAAAGTAAATAGTTGTCTACTCACTCTGTATTTTTTGTTGGTTGAGTTGGTATATACATACATGGAAGTTTCTATGGCATCTGTTCGGTAGGGTGAAGGTTTTAGGAAACACAACTACTGCAAAAATTCTATAGCAGAAATTTTGTCGTATAAGTTAATTTTTCTAATAATATTTACGTAGTTTATATGGTATTTTGTCATTATTAATCATAAAAACTGGCATTATCCTCAGTTGATAAACAAATGTTTTCGATGAAACAACGCCAAAAGAAACAAAAGAAATGTTTAAAGCAAGCAACTAAAAACAAGCAAAGAGTTTACGTACGTTGATAGTTCACATAGATTGCGCCCTTGATATACTCTATAAGCAGTTTTGGACAGGTTTACAATTTTAGCTTCTTATCTAGCTTTACATCATACTTTGATGGATGGGCGTTATAGTGAAAAGTCAAAACTAAGTGGACTTTCATCGATCGATCAACCATGTCTCAAAAGGCAAGCTCAACAAGCCACTGCTTTCTTCCCCTATTTCTTACCTTCCTTGAAAATGCTTGGTCTAAGGCATGGTGGATTAGCTGATTTTCTTTGATTGAAGTCTTCTGTAAATATTACATGTATAATAGGGGAATAGGATTGTGTTTTAAACAACAGCTTCTCAGTACCATAAATCTCCAGGCTAAGAACAATTAATACGTTATTCTTTGTTATTTTAAGCTTCATCACCCTTCCATTATAAGAAAAATTTTGAACTTCTTTATCTGCATTTTCTCGTGAGAATAGCTTGCTGCTAGCTTTATTTTTTGCAATTTTCTGTGTGTACGTGCTTGTTGTTTCTCGCCTCTCTAATCTTATTGTCCATTTAGAATTGTACAAAGGTCTATACTGTCACTAATTTGGCAAGCTGAATTAGGTAACACTGTGAGTGTATTTGCTTTAGGCAGGAAGAAAAAAGCATTATAGTGTTGATATGTCCTATGGGGAATAGAAAAAGGACTCAACTTGTTAAGACTATATGGTGTCATCAACAATGATGATTTTTTTTTCTAATTTTGCATTTCTGTTTTCCTTTCAAGAGTTTATGTGTATCAGCTTCAATACTCACTGCAATTGCTTGATGTAGACAACATATATTTTATCTCAATGACTTGTTCCTGATACTCCTCTTAATATTTATGTTTTTTTAATACTTTTTGTTGCAGCCAAGTGATGCAGCTAGTGGACCCGTTTTACCGACGGATGCAAGAAGATATTCTGGCGCTAGTAATCCCAGTGACCAATGAGATTCATTTTAATTGAAGTGGACGTATTAATAAAATGTAATAGCTTACTAATATAGACGGTTAACTATGTTCTAATTTAGTTCGATGACATATGATACCACTCTGTCATAGTATTTTTCACGGTTAATGAAATATTGATGTTTCTTAATTTTATTGTTTTGGTTTAAGCATAAATATTTCAATTGATATTAGGGAAAGGGTATGAAAATTGATGATAAAAAATCGATTCTATAATATATTTAGAAATAGATGTGGATAATTAAAAACCCCAAAGAGAAACTGATCAGATCCTAGGATGTACACATAAGAAATTGCGGGGGTTAACAACCCCCACACTCAAAAAAAATATTAAATTTTAAAAATAATAATCTACTTTCGCGCATGAAATTGCGGAGGTTAAAATTACAGTTTGCGGAGGTTAGCAACCTCTGCTATTTGCTGTCACGGCAGTTCGAAAACCCCCCGCATTTATCTGCCGCAAATAATAGTGGTGATGATTACTGCGGGGTCTGCTCAACCGCCGTGACAGTAAATAGCGGAAGTTTATAACCTCTGCAAACTGCAATTTTAACCTCCGCTATTTACCCGTTTTTTTGTAGTGTTTATCTAAAGCGCATTTTTCAATTTTTACGTTCAAGTTTAAATAAAGTAATAGGCGTTTCATGAGTGATTGTTGTAGGCACTTATCCTGGGCTGGCCACATCTATGGAGGCCCTGTCCAAGCAAGTTTTTTGAAAAGCATTATATATTTCAAATCAAATATGTAAGCATGACCATTGGAACAAAGAAAGATGCAAGTATTAGCAGTGAAAAGTGAAAGACAATTAGATGGAAGCTAGAACGGAGAGAGCGATAAAAGTGAATACCTATTTGAGTTATATTGTGCATCCTGCCCTGTTTTGTAGATTCAGTGGGTAGAACTTGAAAGTAAAAATGTATCTTGGAAGGCCAAAAGTTGCTGGTAGAAGAAACAATTGTGTTTTTCAACCAGTGTTGTTTGTTTGTATAGACATTTGGGTTGTTAGAAAAGTAACGGAGGAAATGTTATTAAGCTGATTAATTGAGTGAGATTTAATGGAAAGGGTTAATGAAAGGACACTTCTTTTTAGTGAAAGGAAGGATAAAAAATATTTTTAACAAATAGAAAAGAGGAAAAATAATAGAGAAAGGGTGAAAAATTGAGAGAAAAGATAACTTGAAATCCTGGTTTACGAGAATGTCACATCACCAGGTCAATGTCTATTTTTTTTGGTAATTAAAATTTATTATTAATCACCAGTAGCAACATTACAAAGCATAGCATAGCTACGCCCAGATAGCTAGATAAAAAAAAACAAGATACACAAAGACTATGGCTACCGAAGCACCTAATCCATACTATGAACACCTTCTATCTAGAAGAGGAGTTGTTGTACTGGACACTTCACATTTTCCAGTTGCTCTAAAATTGCACATGCAGGCTATCTCTTTCGCCAGACTATTGTGGTCTTTGTGGATGTCTTCAAAGACCCTTTGATTTCTTTCCCTCAACAGAATATGAGTATATTCAGCATAGATCATCTTGAGGAGCTTTGCTGGTGCAGTTTTTCCCTTGGAATATTGACAAACAAACTGGAGGTGTTCACTCCATGTATTGCACCATATCTGTCTAGCATACTTACATTCAGCAAACATATGGTCTCTTGTCTCAGGATTGGATTGGCATAATATACACATATTATTCACATTAAGACCCCATTATCTCAGTCTGACCATAGTCAGTAACCTTCCTTGGCATTGCAGCCACATAGTGATTATAGCTTTTGGCCTAGCAACATTCTGATAAATTAAGCTCCTCCAGCTAGTTTGAGGATATGTTGGTATCAGTTGGAGATAAATTTGTTTTATAGCACTCTTTTCCCATCCAATGGTCTTTGGAGTTGATGAATAACATCTCTTGCTTTCAATATTTTCTCACCATACAGCTTGCAGTCTTTGGTATAGGCATGGTTTCTGGGTTATACTCTTTGATGTAGAAGGCATGTATCCATTTGATCCATAGCTTGTCTTGTTTGTGTGATAAGTCCCAGTATGTTTTGGCAATAGCAACTACATTTCACACATGTATATTGCTCAGATTCAAACCTCCTACAGATTTAGGAAGGCAGACTTTGTCCCAAGCAATGAGAGCTTTCTTTGTGATTTCACCCCCCCCCCCCCCCCCCCCCCCCCCCCGACCACATGTAACTTCTACAATAAGCTTCAATCACTTGGATCACTTTAGTTGGCATGGAAAAGAGTTGAGCCCAGTAGGATTGGATTCCAAATAGAACTGTCTGTATTAGTTGAACCCTTCCAGCATAGGATAATTTGTTTGTTGTCCAAGAAGTTATTTTTGCCACTATCTTATTGATGAGTGACTGCCATTGCATCAAAGTCAACTTCTTAGGATCCAATGGAACCCCCAAATACTTAAATGGGAGTTGTGGTTGAGAGTAGCCCAGCAATTGACATATTTGTTCTGTAACTTTGGTTTTCATACCTCCGCAATATATAGTCGCTTTTAGCTAAATTAGCTTGTAGTCCATGAAGCAGTTGAGAATGTCAAAAAGCAATTCTGAAGTCTCCTTACTGACTCTATGTCTCCTCTTGCAAACAGTAATAAGTTATCAGCATAGCTCAGGTGAGTGATATGTAGTTTCCCACATCTAGGATGATATTTGAATCCTTGTCCTGTTTCAATTCATTGAATAGTCTTCTTAGGTACTTCATTGCAATCGCAAAGAGGAAGGGGGAGATTGGATCTCCTTGTCTCATGTCTCTAGCAACATCGAAAGGTTCTATAGTTTCCCAATTATGCAAAATAGTGTAGTTGACAGTTCTGACACATGTCATTATCCATTTTGTGGACTTATCAGGAAAAGCCAATCCCTCCAATACTTGCTCAAGGTATGCCCATTCCACTGAATCGTAAGCTTTTTGTAAGTCCGCTTTAATCATGCACCTAGGGGAGATATGTTTCCTGCTATATGATTTGACCAACTCACGAGCCAAGATAATGTTATCAGCTATTCTTCTCCCAAGGAAAAACTACTTATCAAATTACTTGTAGCTTCAGGGAAAAACTGCTGCGATGCTAGTGAATTTTCGTCATTTCTTCTTATTGCTTCATATCATGATATCCATGAAAATAAACGCCAAAAGAATGCAGAGGGGAGAAAGAGGAAGAAGCAACGAAAGAGAAGCTGAGATCGAATCTTAATAGTCAAATAGTTGAAAAACACTTAGCACAAGATTTGATTATTTATTCATAATCTCATTAACCGCCCATGTATATAATTATTGAAGCAGGGGCGGAGCCACAATGTTGCATACGGGTTCGACGAACCCAGTAGCTTTGGTTCAAACCTTGTATTTATCATATAAAATTTATTAAATATGTAAAAGTTATTAGTTTAGAACTTAGTAACTTAAAAAGATTAGAACATCGAACCCATAAGCGTTAAATCATGGCTCCGCCTCTGTATTGAAGGGGAGTCTTGGCGCAACTTGCTTCCATGCAACCCGGAGGTTACGGGTTCAAGCCGTGAAAACAGTCTCTTATAGAAATACAAGGTAAAGCTGCATACAATAGATCCTTGTGGTACAGCCCTTCACTGCACCTCGCATATAGCTGTAGCTTAGTGCACCAAACTATAATTTATCTTTCTTTCAGTAGTTTAGTACGTTAAGTCCACACGATAAGAGACTAAATTAAAATTGTAAAGAATTGAAGCCGGTGTCCTAGCGAAATTCTTGAGTCCGTTTGCCATGTCCATGTCACCGATATATATATATTTGAAGGAATAGAAAAGGTGATGTCAATAGCTAGGAATTGCATTTATCTTTTTTGGGATTTTTCTCCTATTTTAACATTTTTACTCATTGATTAACTAACAAATGCCAAACGTTTTCAATTGAGAACCGAAAAGGTACCGCCTGGCTTATTGATTCAATAATGAACCCTTAACGCTTCTTCTTCCATTTTGGGTAATGCAGATTGCATTCTTTTCATTCTGATTCATGAATGGTTTATCCGTTACTACTTCCAATCTTTTCATTTTATAGAAGCATTTAATACACTGCTATGAATCATGAATGTGATTACCCGTTATATGTTATTTGAGTATTTTGTGTTAATTCCATGGCCTACTCGTGAATTTTTTTGGCAATCAAGCAAATGGGCGCAGGAAAAAACTTAGCAGCAACTTCAGAATTTACATAACGTTGAAGAAAAGGTTGAAATACTCCAAATTGGTCAATATAGTTATTTTCCTTCCATGAGAATGGCTTCTTCTTTCAGTCATGATCTTCTTCCCTTTTTCCCTTATAAACCAAAAATTCGTATGTGCGTATGTGATGATCTTAAATTTATAAAATACTTTATCCACGGTTTTAGTTGAGTAAATCATATGAACTTTTTTTTGGATAATATATGGTAGTCATTTTTTTTTGTCTGCATCAAACATAGAGATATTAACTTTTTTTCTGGCGCATTCGCTAATATCTTGGACTCGAACTACATACATAAATACATGCATATAGAATTTTTTTTTAAAAACAAATGTATATGTAGCAAGGTATTTACATCCTGGATATGGTAAATATTCACAATAACTGTTACGCGGCGCCTTCCTGAGATGCTTTGGAAGGGCGACGTAAGGCTAAGCAACC
>ML294172.1:0-11424 GCA_005239495.1 Nicotiana undulata
TCAAATCGGAGGTCAAACACCCAATCGAAACCCCAAAAATCGGTCTAGGAAGTTTCTTCCAATGTTTCTCAATTTCAACTCAAAAATCTCAAATTTAAGGGTGGAATTTAAGATTAGGAACATGGGAATTAACCTATGGTGTATAGTAATCACCTACCTCGATTACCCAGGTGAAAATGCTCTCAAAGATCGCCTCTCCCGAGCTCCCAAGACTCAAAAATGGTGAAATAACATAAACTCTCGGATTTTTGGAATATGAACAGGGATTTCCGCGTCTGCGGTCCCTTTCACCGCACCTGCGGAAAAAGGCATCACAGGTGCGGGTTTCACTTAAGTTGGACAGAGGTCGCGCCTGCGAGCCTTTTGTCGCTAGTGCGGCTCCGCACCTGCGGAAACCCAATCGCACCTGCGGAGACTGGGAAGGCCTGGCCCAACCTCACACCTGCGGCTAGGGGGCCGCTCTTGCGAGCTCGAACCTGTAGAATTTCCGTCGCAGGTGCGGAAACACCAGAAGGAGCCTGGTTCAGCAATTTACCAAGTTCAAAATTCTTCCGTTAAGCATCCGGAACAACCCCGAAGCCCCTGGGACCTCAACCAAGACCACCAACTGACCCCAATACCTCATTCCAACTTAGTCGAGCCTTAAAAACATGTCCCGTAACATCAAAATACCCCAAAATGCAGAGATTCAATCCTAAGAATCATAGGGATTTTCAAGAATTCACCCCCGACGTCGAACCACGTCTAAACTCGTCTGAATGACCTCACATTTTGCACACAAGTCATAAATGACATTCCGGACCTGCTGTCGCTTTCGGAATTCCATTCCGAGTCCGATATTAAAATCTCACCTNAACGGAGTCAACGAATTTCCATTCTGGATCCGTTTTCACACAGCTCCCGCTCCGGCCCAATTTCTAAGGTTAAAGCTCACCTTAAAGGACTATATATCCAAAAACACTCCAATTTTCATCACTCAACGCTCCGACTCGTTCCATTAACCTAATAAGACATGGGAGGAACAATTATCAGGGGATCGAGGTGCTAACTCTCCAAAATGACCAGCCAGGTCGTTATATTATACATTTCGTAAGCAGAGAAATATTTATGCTAAAAAGACTACAATACCCCTAGATTAGAAAACACATCAAATTAAACTAACACAGAATAAAATAAAATTAAGTAAACTAATACTAAAATTAATTAAATAAAGCTCTATCTCTCAGCACCACCATTATCAGCTGTCAAGTAAAAAAAATTGAAGCATCAGCAACTTTCTGCTGAACTGGTATATTCAAATCCGCTATATTCTTCCTAAAAGTGGCCCTTAGAGTTTTCAAAAGAGAAAATCCCAAAGTAAATACAAACACACTACATACACAAAGCATACAAAAAGAAATAACAGAGATCGTTAATAAAGCAAGTAGAATTGAAGACTTAACTGAAGTAAAAACTTTTGTGCCTTTATCACTCATACCAAGGCGTTTTCTTCTCCTCTTTCAACAAATTCTTATCTTCCGCCGCCGTACATTTTTAATGCATTGAAATTTTACATCATAAAGTTTTTGAAAAGACTACAATACCCTTACACGACGAAGAGCTGCTTATTCTTGCTTCTAAATAAGTATCATATATATATATACTACTTTAACTACATATATAGCATGTTAGAGTATATGTTAGTGTATTCATCCCTTGTATTGCAAAAGTGTTAACGGATTATATTTATATTATTTAGATAGTAAATATAAAAGTGTTTTTTAATTTTAACCAATGTTGACCTAATAACCGACCAACTTTGGTCGGTTATTTTCCAGAAATTAAACTATAGTGACCAACGTTGGTCGCTAAATGCATCCCCTGTATTAACCGACCAACTTTGGTCGGTAATTTTAAATAAGATTTATTTATATTTTATAAAATACTTTAAATAATAATAGAACTATTAAAATTTTATAATTGGGTCCCACATTACCGACCAACTTTGGTCGGTAATTTTAAATAAGATTTATTTATATTTTATAAAATACTTTAAATAATAATAGAACTATTAAAATTTTATAATTGGGTCCCACATTACCGACCAAAGTTGGTCGGTAATGTGAAAGTGTTTTTGACCAAGCAAGTTTGACCAGCTCGGTCAACTTGTTGACCACTTTACCGACCAAATATCTACCAACTTTGGTCGGTAAGTTATTTAAAATAAATATAAAATATTTTTCTCTCTTTTTCCGACCAACTTTGATCGCTTTTTTTGACCGACCAACTTTGTTCGATAAATACTAAATTTCTAGTAGTGTATAAAAATAACAGGTTCTTGATAGCATGATGTGAAATTTCTATCTAATTAGATTATGGAGATCATCTAGTCAACTGGTTACTTAAACAGAAATAACGTGACCAAATACGTTATATTAATATCTGGTATTACTAATCTCCGCAAACTTTATTTTTAAGCCAAACGATCTGCATATCCAGTCAAATTTTTTGATAGACTTGTAAAAGTACAACATTGTAAAGAAAACGCAAGTCTTTTTCAAAATAAAAGAGAGAAAACTGATAGTGAGAATATATTATTTAGCATAACTATGAGAGTGTGAGCCCTGAAAATAAAAAAAATCTAATAGAGAATGCTATAATACTTCATTTGCAGTCAACCTTTTGGCTTTGTCCGTTGGCAACCGAATATTTTGATCAAGTTCGATTCATGATTGCATCTGCAAATTAAGTCCTATGGGATTTAACAAGTATCTTTTATTTTTCACCCGGTCCTTAGTAGTTGCTTTTGCAAAGTCAATCTAGTGGGAGAAATTAAAAAATAGTCAGATTTACAAGTGGTCATTAAAAAATAGCCGCACTTTCAAAAGTAATCGAAATATAATCCATTTTCATGTAAAGATAAGTTTGAACGATAATACTGTTCAAAATCCGGAAAATACTCTAGTATATTATATTGGAGTTCCAACATAAGTATGTTGGTACTCCAGCATAATATAATGGAGTTCCAAAATAAGTATACTAGAACCCCATCATAATATAATGGAGTTCCAGCAAAATATACCGGTTCAGTATAATATGCTAGAAGTTCATACACATGTGCTCGAATCTCCAGTATATTATGCTGGAACTTTCCGTGTGTTGGAGTTCCAACATAATATGCTGGAAGTTCATACACAGGTGCACCGAACTCCAGTATATTATGCTAGACCGGTCTCTATTACAACAAAATAGTGGTTATTTTTAATGATTTGGCAAACGCCGACTATTTTTGAATGACCAGTCCGAAACTGGCTAGCCCGTGCTAATTTTACCAACTTAATGGGTTATATCTGATGGATCGATGCAGTCCGAATTAGCGGGGGTGGAAAAAAAGAGCCTAAATAGCATATGAAATTAAAAAAACAGTCAATGTTTGCCTTTAGTTGAGATACGAGAACATATGCTAGATTATGGAACTCCTACATATAAGCTCTAGCATATTATGCTAAAATTTCAACACATTATGAATTTCAGCACAATATGCTGGAATTCATATGTAAAATTCAAACTCCAACATAAATATGCTGATAATTTTCCGAACTTTAACCAAGAGTATTTTTATTCAAACATTATTTTGGAATGAAAAAATAATTAAATTTTATTTATTTTAAATTATGACTAATTTTTAATTAACAATTGTAACAAGCTACTCTTAAATTTCTTCCAAAACAAAAAAGCAAAATTAAAAAAAAAAAAAAAAAAAACAAACAAGAAACTCCTTTTACCTAGTTATACTATATTAGAAACTTATTTACCAATATTCTCTATGTTTTGTAGTTTTTAATAAGTATCTAGGTTTTTCTTACAAATTGCGTAGATTGCTTCTTAAAGGCCCAAAACCCATTATTAGTGCCTTCAATTAAGGGATTCAATTATATCCATTCTTTTTTTCCCCTTTCCTCTCCTCTCTCCTTTTTTTTACAACAAAATTCCTTAATCTACGCCCAGAATCTCCATCTTCTCTCTTCCCACCATTGCCGATAATTTTATATTATTAAATCATCAATTGCACCGTTCTTTTGCTGGGAGACCGGACAATACTGAAAATGAAGAAATATTCAGTAATTGTATGATAAATATATCGTAATTGTATATCAAATATATCAATACATAAAACGTAATTGTATCATACTTGTATCACAATTGTATATACAATACTAATAAATTAATATATAATTATCATATATTTGTGATACAAATTGTGAAATTCGTCACGATCTCACAACTGCTCTACAATCCTGAAAGAATTCTTACACAACTCTGATACAATTATGATACAACTTAAAAATCCGACTCTAAACTTAAACTGATACAATATCGAATTATACTTGTATTAATATTGTATCATGTATTATTTTAGGTACAAATTGTGTTACAATTGTGATACAATTCTAAATTATGATACAACTTTGATCTTCATCTTTTTCAAGTTTCAATTTAAAAACATCCACCTAGAACCAACTCTAAACTTAAACTATAATAAAATATTGTATTTTAATAGTATTAGTATTGTATCAGAATTGTCTTAGGTATTGATGTATCAAATACAATTCAAAACACAATTATGATACCTTTATCATACGATCGTAATACAATCCGAAACTTCATCTTCCTCGAGTTTCATTATGAAATTCAACCTAAAACCAACTTTAATGCAGAGTGAAGCTTACCCACAACTTGATTGTAGAGCAAATCTTCGAATTTCTTCTGTGTTGTATAAATAAGAAAGAGATTTTGGACGATTAAAGAGAGAAATCATATATCAACATCTTTGGAAGATGAAAAAATCTGTACTTTTCGGGGGATAACAGTGGAATATGAGTGAGTAAGTGAGATTTTGGATTAGAAATATTTTGGGTATCAATTGAGATTCTTAATGTGGGTAACTAGAGAGAGGTGATGATTTTGGGAATTTTTCCCTATAGTGAAGGGATTTGGTAGATATTTTTTGTAACTGATACTCATTATTTAAGGTATGTTTCATTTTTTCCTTTTTAATAGTTTTGTATAAAATTAATAAATATAAGTTAAAAAGTAATTAATAAGGAACTTAAATAAGGAGGTAGTAAATATGTTTCTACGGTAGTAAAAATCTTAGGCCTCATTTGTTTTTTTTTAAGATTAAGACGTCTGAATCTGAATACATATCTGAATATCAAGATGTGTATTAAGATTAAGACATCTGAATCTGAATACACATTTGAATATATTAAGATGTGTATTAACATCTGAATAGAAATAATTAAGACTGTTTGATTTTTAACATCTGAATGTATAAAATTTATCTTTATTTGAAAATTAATAAACATAAAATTCAAATGAAATACTAACTAATCTAATATTCTATCAATAAAATATATAGTTTTTTAAAATATGATAGTTGTTGGTGGTGATGGCTAACGGGTGATAGAGGCGGTGGTTGGTGGTAATTTTGGTTGATGATGGCGGTTCATGCTAGTAGCTAGTAGTGATTGGTAGTGGTGCCAATTATGATTGAGGATGGTGGTGGTGGGTGGTGATAGTTAATAATGGTAGGTGGTGGTAGTAGTTGTGAGTGAGAAAGGTGGTGGGTGGGTGGTGGTAGGTTATAATAATGGGCAATGTCAGCTGTGATTGTTGGTGGTGATGGGGTGGTCAGTTGTGGTAGTTGAGGTGGATGAGTGTTGATTGTGGGTGAGAATGATATATGGTGGTCGGAGTGGCGGGGATAGTGGGTGGTGATGGTCGATAATGGTGGCGGCTATGATTGAGGATGATGGTGGCGTGGTGGTGGTGGAGGAGGTGGGAGTGGTGGTGGTGGTTGAGTATGGTGGTGGTGGTTGAGTATGGTGGTGGTGGTTGAGTATGGTGGTGATGGTGGTAGTTGATAATGGTAGGCGGTGGCGGCAGATAATAATGAATATGTGATAGCATCTTAATGAAATTAAGTCTCTGTTATAGATCTTAATAATACATACCTATTCAGACCTATTAAGTAGTTGTGAAGTAAAAAAAATAAACACACTTAATTATTAAAATCTGAATGATCAAGATTCAGACTTTAAAAACAAACGCACTTAATATCTGAGATCTGAACGATTAAGATTCAGAACTGCATTAAGTGCAAACAAATGAGGCCTAAAATTACTTTGCGATCGGAATGGAAGTGGTGGAAGCCCATTTATTAAGAGAGTCTTCGAGAAAGTTCGACCCAATTTGTCTTGCCGGAGCCTGAGTCCCCGCTGTTCGTCTCAGTTTTGAACTCTGCGTCTCCATTTCAGCTCGGAGCACATAGAATAGAAGTTCCGTCAGTTAAACAATAAGGATGGCGTTATGGATGGAGGCAGGTTCGGAACCAAAAACTGAGAAAGAATTGGCTGACCTCGATGCTATCTCCGCTCTCAAACAGTCTACCGCTGTTGAACTTAAGGTTTTTATTCGTATACTCTACTTTGACTACTCTACTTCATTTGTATTCTCTTCCTACTTTTAAACACTGGAGATGTTTACCTCAAAAGTTTTCCGCTGAATCTTTTTTATGGAAAACATTGTCCTAATATCAAATGCACCTGAGACCTTGCCACTTGCCAGTTTATTAGGAATAATCAGAGATTTTTCGGAGCACCTTTTTGTTGCCTCGTATCAGTAGAATCTTTAGTTGCTTTCGCTGATTCCCTTTTTTGACAATGGTGGTGTCCGCACAAGCTTTCATTTTCCGTTATTTTATTTTCTTTTGAAACTTAATTTTTCCAAGTTCAATAAACCATGGCGTTCATATACGTGTTTTTTCTGGTTGCTCATTTTAGATATGCCCTTTGTCTAGCACCCAAGGTTTGTGGCGTAACTATCAATGAAGCATATTGAGAACCATGACATCTCAGGTAGTCAGGTTTGAATCCTTGTGGAGATAAAATTACATGAGGTAGTTTGATTTTGCGTGAAGTTTAAGAAATAAAGAAGATTTTTTGAACTTACCGTCCTAAAGCTTAAGGGGTAAAAGCTTTGTAGGGCCATGAAATTTGTAGGTCTATAAAAGCTCCTCATTAAGGATAAATGGGTAAAATAAAAAGTTTAAACTTAAATTATTTTCAAATATAGAAATGTATCATTTTTTTTTGAATGGACTAATAAGAAAGTGTAATATAAATTAAAGCGGAGGGATTAGGTTATTTCTCCCTATCTGTCCATGCATTGGTGGATAGAGTTACGTGGTACCTGTCGCTAGTGGGAGGGTATCTGTCGCTAGTGGGAGGTGGGAGGTACCATGTGGAATTAGTCGAGGTGTGTGCAAGTTGATCCGAACACAACAATTATCAATAAAGAACATGTTGTTTGTCTATGAATTTCATGTTTGATTTTATTATCTTTAATATGAGTGAATATCCTAGTCTCTGACTATCAATAAAGAAATGTTGTTTGTCTATGACTTTCATGTTTGATTCTTTTATCTGGAATATGAGTGAATATCCTAGTCTCTCCGAAATTCATAGTGGGTTATTATGGTAGAAGTGTTTAAACGTAGATGGCAGACATACTTCCATAAACTCTTGAATGTAGAGGGCGATATGAATATTGTGACGGGGGATTTAGAGGACTCCGAGAGCCGTCGAGATTTTGGGTATTGTACGGGTATAAAGCTTGAGGAGGTTAATGGGGCAATATGTAAGATTGGGGGAGGGGGGGTTTGGAACGACCGGGTCAGGCGAGATTCTTGTGGAACTTTGAAAGAGCGCAGGTAAAAGTAGGTATGTAGTGGCTAATTGGGTTGTTTAATGTCATTTTAGGATGGCTAAAATGTTCGAAGAATGGAGGTGGAGTACGATGATCCTGTTGTACAATAACAAGGGTGATATTCAGAATTGCAATAACTATAGGGGTATCAAACTATTAAGCCACACTTTTGTGGGAGAGGGTGGTAGAGAGGATGGGGAGAGATATATCTAGTTTCTAGAACCAATTCGGATTCATCCAGGGGCGATCAACTACGGAATCCATCCATCTTTTAAGACTTACATATGGTGTTCATTGACCTAGAAAAGGCACATGATAAAGTTCCAAGGGAGGTTTTGTCGAGATGTTGGAAGTCTAGAGGTGTACTTGTGACATACACTAGAGCAATTAAGGAAATGTTTGTTGGAGCCAAGACCCAAGCGAGAATGGTGGGAGTAGACTCAGAACACTTCCCAGTCTAGATGGAATTGCACCAAGGATCAACTTTTAGCCCGTTTTTATTTGCCGAGGATGATGAATTGACACGATATATTCAAGGGGAGGTACCATGGTGTTTGTTATTTGCAGATGCCACAATATTGATTAACGAGACACACGACAAAGTTAATGATAGGCCGGAGGTTTGGAGGCAGATCCCAGAGTCTAAAGGTTTCAAGTTGAGTATGACTAGAATTGAGTACATGGAGTGCAAGTTCAGTGATGCAGCACATGAGGCAGACGTGGAAGTGAAATTGATACTTAAGTCATCCTCAAGAGAGGGATTCAAGTATCTTGGGTCAATAATCTAAGGAAATGGGGATGATTCACACTTTATATTAGAGTAGAGTGGATGAAATGGAGGCGTGCATCCGATGTCTTATGTGATAGGAATGTGCCAGCAAGACTTAAAGGTAAGTTTTATAGAGTGGTGGTTAGACCAATTATGCTGTATGGGGCAGAGTGTTGGCCAGTCAAGAAGTCACACGTTTAGCAGATGAAAGTAGCGGAAATGATGATGCTTAGATAGATGTGTGGGCATAGTAGAGAGATATACCGGGCAGGGTGAGAGTGACCTCCGTGGTGGACAGCGAGAAGCGAGCCTGAGATAGTCCGGGCACATGAAGAGGAGGAGCACAAATGGCTCAATGAGGAGGTGCAAAAGATTGACAGCGGTAGGTCTAAGGAGAGGTAGAGGTAGACCGAGAAAAAATTGGGGAGAAGTGATTAGACAAGACATGACACATCTTCAGTTCACCGAGGACATGGCCTTAGATAGGAGAGCATGGAAATCAAGGATTAAGATAGAATGTTAGTAGGTACAAGTGATTTCTCTCTTTTTTGTGGGAGAGTATGATTCTAGTTTAGAGCGTCTTATCTGCTCTCTCTTGTTATTATTATTACTATTACTATTATTACTACTATTATTACTAATATTATTATTATTATTATCTTTATCATCATCATTATTTTTATTTCTCAATTATATTACTATTGTTTTTTCTTCTTACTTTGGATATCGTTACTATTTTGTTATCATTACTTTTCTTTTCTTTACTATTTCATCCTAGCTTTTTTTACTCTTGTGTTTTTCAAACCGGCTTTGAAATCGTTTTTCTTGAGCCGAGAGTCTTATCGGAAACAACCTCTCTACCTCACAGAAGGTAGGGGTAAGATCAGCTTACATCCCATCCTCCCCATACCCTACTTGTCGAATCACATTGGTATGTTGTTGTATGGTAGAAATGTTGATAGCAATATCCTCATTGGACAGCTATATGCACTTTACCACATATATCATTTTCATCCTTTTGGATATCTGCCGCTTAAATCAGCCTTTATGTTGTCTAAGTTGCCTATCTTTATGCTTTCCTTGATTTTAAAGGGGGTGCAGCGCCTGTTTTTGTCCTAAATATTATGAGAAAGTGAAACATTTACTTTGCAGGAAAAAGGCAATGAATATGTCAAGACGGGCAAGAAACATTATTCGGATGCTATTGATTGCTATACGAGGGCAATAAATCAGAATGCTTTAAGTGATACTGAACAGTCAATTCTCTATTCAAACAGAGCTCATGTCAATCTTCTCTTGGGAAATTATAGACGTGCGCTCCTGGATGCAGAAGATGCAACCAAATTAAATCCAAGTAATTTTAAGGTATGCTTTTTCACTATGCATCATGTGTCGTATTACGGGCCATAGTTTCCTGCAAGCATTTTCTTGGAGTATGTGACATGTATTGTATTTTATTCATAGGCACTTTATAGAGCAGCAAAAGCATCATTTTCTCTGAATCTGTTGGCTGAAGCGAAAGAGTTCTGTGAGAGAGGTCTTCAGCTGTCGTCATCTAATGAAGAACTGAAGAAGCTTGCTAGGCAGATTGATATAACAAAATCAGAAAAGGAGCGGCGTGATGCTGAAGTATCTAAAGCAGTATCTTCTGCTAAGGTCTAAAACTATAGTTTTATCTGCATATAGTAACAATTCTTCATTCTGGTAGGTTCTCACCACTTAATATGAACTATACAGGCCCTTATTTCTGCATTCGAAACTAGAGGATTAAAGATTGGGAAGGCCATGTATCAAGAACTCACTGGACGAAAAAAGCCAACATTAGGCAGAAATAATATTCTTCACTGGCCCGTTCTTCTTCTGTATCCAGAGGTTATGTCCAGCGACTTCATAGAGGACTTCTGTGAGGCTGACATGTTTTCAGCTCATCTTGATATGATATCCTTTGCTATACCCCCTATATATTGATACAAACATAATAAATATGAATTCTTAAGCCAAATGTGGTTCTCTCTGCTTAACACCAATTTGACCAATCATTCTTATGTAACTAAAGCAAGTTATTGTTTTTCCATTATTTTTGAAGGATTTTGGTCATCCTTAGCTTCAATACATGTTTTCAGAAGGTTGTCCGCCTCTGCCATGGGATAAAGAAAATGCTTACACTCGTGATGCTATTGAGATGTATTATGAGGTATATAAATGTTTCATCATCTCTGGTGGCAACAATTTTTTTACCTTTCTATTTCTCATGTCACTCAGAGAATCATCCAATACATAATCTTAATACAAGCACCTACTGGGCACCATTGAACATGGTTTTGCTCTACATAGATGGCTAACATACTGCTGTGTGCTCAAAATTTGGCACATTCAATTAGAAAGGATCTCATTATGATGAAGTCTTCTTAAAAAATCACCTACGTTGGTGTTAATTGAATTTTGTGGTTTGATTTGAGGAAATTAATATTATTGGAATTGAAAATTTTCAAGTTTGAAGTCCATTGGATAAAGATGCGTAAGTACAAATGCTTTTTGGTTCCGTTTAATCTGTATTGTCAAATTAAAAGTAAGAGGTCTAACTGGTGCATCCCCCTAGGACTTTTTTATCAATTCTACTTCATGAAAAGGCGAACCTTCTGAAAAATTCTTTTATGAAATTGGGCATGTAGCCACCACAGTCAATTGAGTGAAGGAGCTTTAGATCTGTAGTAGCACAATGTTGAAGGCTGGAGCATCTGCCCCTTTGGGTCTTGAATATATCATCAGAGTAGTATAAGCTCTTAGGGGTGGTTTGGTTTATGTGAGAATGCACGGGAGAAAATAGTATTTTATTAACAATGATACTGTTAGTTAAGTAGTCAAATAGGAGTAAATAACACTAACCCTAATCCTATGTGTACTAG
>MDKH01133759.1:0-10429 GCA_005239495.1 Nicotiana undulata
ATCCGAATTGTTATTTACGGAGGTTGAGTTTGTCACTACCTCCTCAGACCGTAGGTTGTTTTCATTACCTACCTGCACACTGTGTGTGTAGATCCAGGTGCACCGAGATCTGGCGTGGATCGGTGATAGCAGCTTATCTCTCAGAGCCGACGAGGTAGCAGCTGGCGTTCGCTGTCCCGTCCCTCTTTTCCTTATTTTCCCTCCTGTATTAGAAATTAGAAACTTAAAACTTCTGTATTATTTCTCAGTTGTATTGATGTTAGTAGCTCATGACTGCGTGACTCCAGATCCTAGGTTGATTGTTGGAGCTTATTTCTCTGTTAGACTGTTTTAAATGATTAAAAATGTCCGTATTTCTATGAGTTGAGCCAATAATGAGTAAATTTCTCTAGTAAATGAATTGAGTATTGTTGTAATGGTTGGCTAGCCTGGTTCCACGACAGGCGCCATCACAACTCGGAAACGGGTCGTGACACCTTCAGTATATTTTGATTGGTTTGCTTATTTTTTAGTAGTTTTAGATTGTTTGGCGTTGGTTTGAGGTTTTAGAGAGGCGTTGGAGTCGTTCATACAATTTCGGAGCGAGTTAAGTCTCATGTTTAATCTTGTGAGGGAAAACTTACCCCGTAGGTGCTATAGTTGTTATGTGCTACATTTTTTGGGAGCTATGCACGTATGATCATGAGGTGATGAGTGCTCGTGTATATGCTAGAATTCCTGATTATTTTCAGGTAGACTTGGACTCACGCGATGCTTTAATTGCATTATTTGAGTCATTCTTGCATGTTTAAAGGCTTTAATTCACATTTTTGCTTGAGACTGGACTTGCATAAGGTATCAGACTTGCTATTTTAGATACTTGGCATGCTACTTCATTAGTAGTGGAAATTATACTTTCTTTTATGGATTTCTCACGTGTTATACGTATTTGTCTGAAAGCTTTTTGAAAATTTTAACTCACACATATATTTGTGAGTGGGGCCAGTGACCCATCAAGTTTCATTATCCCTATGGGATCATGCTGAACGCCTCAGTAGTACTATTATGGATCGGATCGTACGATCTCGAAAGTGTACACTATTATTATGGGATCGGGTCGTTCGCCTTGGCAAAATCGCGCGTAATATTTGATAAGGAGTCAGTGTACCTATGAGTCTTCCTGACTTGAGATGTGACATTTATCTGGTGTTGAACATTACGTATCATATTTGAGGTAGTATCCGATATTCGAGGACTTCGTATTTACTCTTCTGTTAAGGATCATGTTATGCCACTAGCAAGTCTCGATGTCGATCCCTCGTCACTACTTTTTCGAGGTTAGACTAGATACTTACTAGGTACGCGTTGACTTACGTACTCATACTACACTTCTGCACTACTTGTGTAGGTACTAATACAGGTACATTTGATGGTCATCTTGGCGCATAGACGCAGCTGCTAGGGAGACTTTGTGGTGAGCTGCATCCCATATTACGATCTGCAACACACGGAGTCCCCATCTTAGTCATTTACTTTATTCTATCTCTTTTATATTCCAGACATATGTCGTAGTGGTATTGTACTTCTTAGTAGATGCTCATGCACTGGTGATACCAGATTTTGGAAAATTAGATATTGCTCTTGGGTGTATTTTGTAATGATTCCGGGTTTATATTTTGGCCACATTCAAACATTTAAAATAATAACATCTATACTTTTATTATGAAAACGAATGATTTTTTACTCTTTATTTCTTTAATTATTTCAAAATGCATTTTGAATTAACTATTGACGTGTTGGTTAAATTGTTTACTTGCCTAACATTAGCGTTGGGCGTCATCATTGTGGGTTATGGATCGTGACAAATATTTATCAAACAACTTAGCACACGTTCGAGCTATCAACTCACAATCAACAAGACCTGTCAAGAATTCAACTTGGAAGATCTGAAGAATATCATGAGCATAGAAAAAATAAGCGGGGAGCACAAGGAAGGCGATCAAGTTTAAGATATTACTCATGAATCCAATTCACATATACTAGCTGGATTCAAAGGTATCCCTTGGGTCATTCTTTTAGAATAAATCTGCCTCAAAAAGGAAATGACATAATTTCCTCCTTCATTTCAGTTGATGATCTTTCGGCTGAAGAATCTCAAGCCAACATTCAAGAATCATTGCCTATATAAAGAACTTGAAAACATGAAGAGAAGCACGCAATTTCATTGCAAAAAGTTATCAATATCTTGTTAGTTCTTAGTCAAGTATTGTATTCTTGAGGTTACGAGCGTCTATAGAGAGAGAAAAGAAAACAATTGAGAGATTGTGTCAATAGACAAGAAGAAGCTATGAATAGATAACCAGTGGTGGGGAACAAAAAGTTATCACACATATATGTAACTCCACTCATTGAAAGATCTAAGAGAACCTTTGTGATCCAAAGAAATTGAATGTAGATGTCACGTCGGTACACGAACCAGTATAAAAATCATGTGTCTATAACATTCTTCTGCAGGAAAAAGAGTCCATTACTAAGTCTGCCAACTAATTTTCAATTTAATACAATTCGCACCTCTCATCTTATATTTCAAAATGAACTTTATTCAGCAAAATAAAAAAATAATGGATTGAGAAATGTTTATTTAGTGAGAGTCTTCTCTAATGTTTAGGGGCGAGACTAAGTATTGAAGTTTCATAAAGGTGTTATTAGGGGTGTTCGTAAAAATCCGAAAAATCGAACCAAATCGAAAACCAAATCAAATCGACCAAAAAAACCGATACTTTTTTGTTTGGTTTGGTTTTGGTTTTGAATTTTAAAAACCAATCAAATTTGATTTGGTTTTGGTTTTAATCAAAAAATAACCGAACCAAACCGACTATAGGAATAAATATTTTAAATTTATTATTACACACACACACACACACATATATATATACAAAGTTTTAATTTTTTTATGGTGAATGTTAATCGTTTGCACTTTTAGTACAATTCTTTACCTTTATATTCTAGTTTGATTGGTAGTTTTCTTTTGTTAAGTGTAAGACTCCATTTCATGTTTAAAAAAATAAATTAATTGAGTCCTTAAATTATTCATCACTATTTGATTCAATTATCATCAATATATTTTAGTAAATAATAGATTTCTCAAAGGGCAATTGATTTGATAGTGTTACGTTGAAAATTTGGTCCCCGGAATATGTGCTTGGTAGTGTATGTCTTATATTTAAGAAAAAACCCGACAAATAACCGAAAAAACCGAAAAACCGATATAAACCGAATCGAGAAAAAATCGATTTAATTGGTTTGATTTGGTTCTAATATTTCAAAAACCAACCTACTTGGTTTGATTTCGTTTTAGAGAAAAACCGATCCAAACCGACCCATGAACACCCTTAGGTGTTATCATTAGCTTTAAAATAAGTATAATTTAGTTAAAAAGTGGCCGGTTTTCTCTTTTATCATTGCACCGGGTGTTGTGGTATTGCAGTTATATGTGGTATTCAATTTCTAACTGTTGTACAATCTCTATGCATAAAAATTTGGTTCTTTTATAGGCAATTTCTATATCATGACTAGTGACGGCAAAATGGTTTTAAAAAAATAGTTATACACTCATATTATTTATTAAAAATTGATTGATTAATAATTTTTTTAATAAGAGGTCAATTATGAATAGGAATCATATTATCCACTTAAAAAATAGATGATCAATGGATAACTAATGGGTTTAACTTCTACATTTGTAAAGCCTCAAGTTGGTGGTTTCTCAAGTTTACGAGATTAAGAATTCTCTCAAAAGTGATCATATTCAAGAAATCATGGATAATATGGTTATCCATATTATCCGTCAGTTAACCTTTTTTTTATCCGTATTAAATATGGTTCATATCGGATTAATTTATCCATTTTTTTGCATTATCCGCTTTAGACCCGCTCATATCCAACACGACCGACCCGTTTGCCACTCCTAATCATGACTTAAAAATAGGATTTTGATCTTTTTGTTTACTTTTTTTTTGAACGTTAACGAAGCATATATTAATACTCTCAAACTGAGAAAGTCTTACATAAAATTACGTAGTCCCTAAGGACATTTTTATTGTTTATAGCTATTAGGCTACTACATACAGCGATACTTAAGAGTTTTGTTCCAAAACAAACACCATCCATGTCCTTTTTCAAAAGAGCTTCAACAAAAAGGGGTGTACGAGCATGGTAGATACTTCTTTTTGGCTTGAAAAGGTTGATAGCTTCCTTAGCTAGATGATGAGCTACTGCATTACCCTCCATGAAGTTATGGTTGATTGTTGATATCTTCAATTGGCGCATTAATAACCTACAGTTGAGTAAAGTACTATTAGTAAGAGCATTATCCTCATTGAGCATTTTAATCATTTCTGAAGAGTCTAATTCACTTTCCGTAGTTGGAATAGACATCTCCAATGCAACTTTGAGACCTTGATCCAGTGCTAGTAATTCTGCATGCATTAGAGATGTTGCATAACAAGATTTGTGGAATCCCATTATCCAGTCACCATTGTTATTACGAAAATCTCCTCCTAAACCTGCACGTAAAGGCACCATCAATATTTAGTTTGATTGTATTTTGGGGAGTTTTTAGCTAGAGGAGGTAGGGTAGATTTTTTATGAGCATATTTATTGAAAATTAATCGAGCCCAGGGATTGTTGTAAAAATTGATAAGACACCAAGTTAGGTTAGTGAGCATTACCAGATATTTTTTGTATGCAAAACGAATCCCTAGTCCTCCTTCTGATTTTTCCTGAGTGACTTTTTTCCAATTTACAATGAAGTTTTTTCCTAGTATTTGTGGTACTCCATATGAAATCCCTTTGAATTTTATCTATTTGACTCAAGATTTTTGAAGGGAGCATGGTATATTGCATTAAGTGGGTAGGTATGGAGTTAAGAGTGGAATTAGCCAAGGTAGTTCTATAAGCTATATTAAGAAAATCGAATTTCCAATGCGAAAGTTTGTTACGCATCTTGTCAATTAAGAATTGAAAATACTTAGGATTTGGTTTGAGTTAAGATGGGGAAATCAAGGTATTTACCAAAGTCAAAACTTAATTCATGTTGAAGAGATTGGCAAAGTAGGAAGTAATTCTCCGAAGGCATTTTTTTGAGAACACTAGTTTGGATTTTGAGTAATTTATAGATAGATCATATTCAACCATAAAGAGATTGTCACGACCCAAATTCGTAGTCGTGATGGCGCCTTTCGTGGAATCAGGCAAGCCACCCATTTAATTTAAGTCTAAATTCAGTTTCCAGCAAAAGATAAAATTTAAAAGCGCAATTACTGATAATGATTCGTTTGAAAGTTTCAGACAACATCTAAAGCAAAATTCTAGAATTCCAACCCCTGGATCTAGTATCACTCAGTCATGAGCTGCTATAACATAAAAATAAAGAAATGAAGAAAAGGACAACATAGTCTTAAAAAAACAAAGTGCAACAGGGACAAATAGGAAGGAGAAGACGAGGTCACAGTCGCCAGCTGCTACCTCGACAACTCCGATGAAACTATGACGGCTGCTCAGTGTCCACTGCCGGGTCCCGAAGTACCTAGATCTGCACACAAGGTGCAGGGGGTAACATGAGTACACCAACTCAGTAAGTAACGAACCCAACCTATGGGCTGAGAGATAGTGACAGACTAAACCTCCGAATTTATAATAACAACGTACAAAATTAAGCATGATAATAGTTTATAGGAGAATGGACAAAATATACCAAGTATGCCCTGTATAACCTACATGCCAGTGTATATATATGAGAAAATCAAATGGGAATGCACACAGTGCTCCAAACTCTCACATAAAAGTCCACTCAGTACTGTAAATGGCTCTCAGGACCATGGAAAGTCAATCCTGAATTATACATAAACACAAGTGACCGTAGTCACTCTGTACTGAGGAAAAAGGCAAATCCAGACCCGCGAAGAAGATCCATATCCGGTACACATCACTCGGAAAAAATTCATGTCCAGGGACGATCCATCCCTCACATATCAGTAACTTTGTACAAGATCCATGCCTAGAGAAGATCCATCCCTCAATATTGGTGCGCACACTGGGGGTGTAAAGACTCCAGAGGGGATCCTATAAGCCCAAGATCTATATCAAGCCAACGAAGGCATGACTCGAGGATCACTGCGGTGTGCAGTCCGATCTCATATTGTCTCAATAACAGGCTCTCGGCCTCACTCAGTCATTACTTTCCAGTCTCACTCATATAGCTCACAGATGTAAGAATCAGCCCACAACAATGATAACATGTATATAATTTAAGAATACTGAGACTGAGGCATGCAACATATGCTATAACAAGACTGAGTACATGAAAGCAAATAAATCACAAATTGAGACAGCAATAACTGACTACTCGGGTCGTAGTATTTTGACGTGAAGCCTTAGTGTTTGTACTTGACATGATTTCTTGTATATTCACATTAATTAGAACCTTCACAGTACGAATATCAACCCGAAGTAGAAACTAGACGGTGCCATGGGACGTGCCAGGACACAATCATTCGGTGTACGCCCGCACGCCAGTCACTTGGCATGTGCGTCACCTTAATTAAAATTATATATCATATAGTTTGGGGTTTCGAACCCTTAGGTCCAAGTTTGGAAACGTTACTTACCTCAAAAACGGAAAAATACTAGTCCGCAATGACTTTGCCTCTAGACACGGCCTCCGAGTGCTCCAAATATACCAAAAAATCAGTTTTATATCATTGTTATATGCCAAGGAACGAAACCCATTCGAAATTTATCAAAATTACCCAAAAGTTCCGAAATTGGTCAAACCCGACTCCCGAGCCCACGTCTCGGAATTCGATAAAATTTATATCACAAGAATCCTGTTCCTCCGAGTCTATACATACCAAAAACACCAAAATCGGACTCCAAATGACCACTCAAATTCCCATTACCCTTTTTTTTTCCCATTGATTTCCCTCAATTTTCACCACTAATCAGTCCATAAATCACACATAAATGAGTTTTAAGTCCAAAAGCCTTACCACAATGAAGAACTATCGATTTCTCTCTTCAAAAACCCTTCAAAGGCTTCAAACCCGTATAGAAATATTGAAAGAATGACCAAAAATCGCTAAGGACCCTTTTTATATGTTCTGCCCAGGGACAGAGCACCTGCGGCCAATATCTTGCACTCGCGGACCCGCACCTGCGGTCCCAGGTGTGCACCTGCGAAGACTCACTTAGAGGGCCATTTCCGCACATGCGACAATTCCTCCGCACCCGCCACTCCGCAGGTGCGGTCAAAGCCTCGCACCTGCGACCCTTTCACCAGAAGCCAAAGTCCGCACCTGCACTTGGTCCTCGCACCTGCGGACCTCGCGCCTGCGGTTTCCCTTCCGCAGGTGCGACCACACCAGCAGTTGTGCACCAGCAGCACTTTCTGCTGCACTTTCCAACTTCAACTCCTCCGATGGCTATCCGAAAACATCCCGAGCCCCTCGGGGCCTCAACCAAAAATACAAAAAAGTCATACATGATCACCCGGACTTAGTCAAACCCTCGAAACACCCAAAATAACATCGAAACTCCAATTCAACCCATGATTCAAGCCTAAGATTCCTAAAACTTTCGAAAATCAACTACGATGTCGAAACTAACCAAAACACGTCTGAATAACCTAAAAATTTGCACACACGTCCAAAATGACAATACGAACTTTCTCCAACTTCCGGAATTCCATTCCGACCCCAATAGCCTATTTTCAGCTGCCAACCGGAAATCGCCAACAACTCATTTTCGCCAATGCAAGCCTAATTCCACTACGGACCTCCAAACCCCATTTCGAACACACTCCTAAGTCCCAAATCTCCTAACGAATCTACCCGAGCCATAAAATCCACATTCTGAGGTCGTTTGCCTAAAATTCAACGCCCGATTGACTTTTTCAACTATAAAGCCCATTTAAGAGACTAAGTATCTCAATTCTCTCCACAACCATACCGAACCCGAACCAACCGACCCGAACACATCATAAACAAACTAAACAAAACATGACAAGGCAGAAACAGGAATAACGGGGCTAATTTCACGGAACGACCGGCCGGGTCGTTACAGAGATTAAGACAACTTTTAATTCAATTACCTATTTTTTGGTTGGCTTTTCCAATCAAGGTTAAATCATCTGTAAAAAAGAGGTGGGAGAAACTAGGACCTCTAGGACTAATTTTGACGGGGTCCCATAACAAGGTGTCAACTTGATTTTCTATTAACTTAGACATAAGTTTCATACACAATATAAAAATATAGGGAGACATTGGGTCACCTTGACGAATTTCTCTACTAGGGATAAAGAAATTTGTCTTAGTTTCATTAACAAGAATTCCAATTTGGCTCGTACTAATGCATTGCATTATAAGTTTGAAATTTTTTGGAGGGAAGTTGAAGAAGATGAGGGCTCTTTGGATAAAATCCCATTCCAGTTTGTCAAAGGCCTTTTCGAGGTCAATTTTCAATAACATGTTGTATTTAGAACTATTTGAAGTACGCATATTATTAATGAGTTCTTGGATAACAATTGCATTTTCACTAGCTCTCCTATTTTTAATAAAGCTGATAGGGAGAAATGGTTTTAACCTATTGGCAATGATTTTGGTAATTATTTTATAGGCAGTGTTACAAAGACCAATAGGTCTAATTTTTTTTAGATGATTAGCATTATTAAATTTAGGGATGAGACAAAGGTAGGTGTAGTTTATACCTATGGTGAGAGTTTGAGATTCAAAGACATTGTGACAGAACTTAATAATTGAATCCCCAACTTTGTTCCAATACCTTTGGTATAAAAACGGGTGGATTCCATCCGGACCAGGTGCCTTGAAGGGTTTAAATGAGAACATTGCATTAGTGATCTCATCCAAGGCTAGAGGTCTATCCATGCTATCTAAATTTATAGAAGGGTGACTAGGGGCTTGATTCCCAGACAAGGCTTTCTTACTAACCACCTTAGATGTTGTATAAGAATTATCAAAGAAATTAAAGGTATGATCAAGAATTGATTTAGCATCAGTGATCCAATTTCCTTTTATCATCTTTGAAGTACATTATCGAATTATGACGTTTTTTATTAGAAGCTGTCACACCTCCTTTTTTCACCGGTAAGGGTGGATTAAGAGAGTTTTTCCAATTAAAGTGACATTATTCGATTCTTGAATTATTTATTCAAATTCAGAGTCGCCACCCGAATTTTTTACGGTGTTCCGGGGCACCATTTATTTAATAAAATCCCAAACCGAGGAAATTTTTGACTCTGTTTAAAAAGTCCGCGAACACAGAAATCCGGGTAAGGAATTCTGTTAACCCGAGAGAAGGTGTTAGGCATTCCCGGGTTCCGTGGTTTTAGCACGGTCGCTCAACTATTAATAATTGGCCCAATTATCTGATTAATTACGTGTTTCAAACCTATTGTGCATTTTTAAACCTTTTGACCGCTTTTAATTATTTATGGAATTATTTTCGAACAAGTCTGTCGTACACTTGTCGTTTTGGTATACGTTGCAAATTGCGCCACATGAAATGCACCTGCGATTTACGACATATTTATTTTTTAATATTAAACAAAGTTATAGCCAGGTCACATGAAATGCACACCCAAACTTTGACACATTGCGAATTGCGCTACGTGAAACGCACCCGCAATTTACAACATGTTAATTTTTATTGTTATTTGAAGTTATAGTCAGGTCACATGAAATGCACACCCGAGTGAGATTTATGTATCGTCACCATGCCACAGGAACCGTACCCATAGTCACGATGTTTATGATTAACAGAGCACCTAAAGCAACTAGCACATTTGAAAATTTTCTAATCTTTGAGATTACTGCAAATTACACGAATTTATGGATAAAGAATTGTGGGGAAGATATTATAAATTAGTGCTATCTTAAAGGCATGCCAGCTGATGGATTCATTTATTCAAATTATTTCCTCTATCTTCTATTTCAAACAAAAGCCAACATAAAAAATTAAAATAAGAAGATAAACAAAAAAGCATTTAATCCAGGGAGTGAATTAACTCCACGTCAACTAATTATGAGCAATTTCAATGAAGAACAGAATATCATAAATAAGGAATCTAGCTAAAAATATCATTCCAACACCAAATAATATATCAACTAACAAACGACAAGATGGAAACGGACCTTTCATATACGAAAAACTTCTTGAATAGAAAGGTGTAAATTCAACAAGAACAACTCGACCAAGCGAACGGATGACTCGCCGGCGACCTCATCGAACTCGAAACTCAAGATCGCTGGAATTTTAGTCCGGACGGCAAAACCGTTTCACAGCAAGCTGGTGGTCAGCTCCAACAACAACGATGGAAGCTACAAGCTAGAAATGTACGTGTGTGCGAGTGGCTGACTTCTCTTTCTCTTAGATA
>ML294174.1:768-25006 GCA_005239495.1 Nicotiana undulata
CTTTTGAATTCACCTCTAAATTGCTCGAATCTAATCAAAATTAACTTAATATCATTAACTAATGCTAAAGGAACTAAGTTTATTAAAAAATATAATTTTTCCTAAGTTTTCTATATAAAAAAAAAGTGAAAACCCGACCCCGGGCCCGCTTGGTCTAAACATGGGGTTCGGACTAAATTACGTTTATCCATTCACCCACAAACCTAAATATACAATTAATTTTGAAATCCGACCTCAATTCGAGGTAAATATTCGATTTTTATAAAATTCCCTAATTATACCCAAACCCTCAATTTTTACCATGAAAATTCTTTGTTTTTGATTTAAAAGTGATGAAAAACAATGGGTAATTGAAGGAGTAAAGTTTAGAATTGATTACCTATGACTTGGGGATGATATTTGGTGAATAAATTCATTCCTAGGGCTGTGGGGTTCGAAAATTTGAGGAGGAAGAAGTCTACCCATTTTGTATTTATTTTTCTGCCAGCTATTCTATCTCGTTTCTCGTGCCAAACAATCCCTAAACTCGATTTTCTTGTATCCAATGGATTTCTTGTGAAATTCTAATGAATTTAGGCTTTTTAATCACTCAATTTGACCTTATAATGAAGGAGATATGTAGGTTTTAAGATTTGCAAATAGTGCAGGTTTTTAATACGCCGTCAGGGGCAAATTCGTAATTAACCAGAAAAATCTGGGCAACCTTGGTAAAATGGCCATAAAATCCTCATACGATGTCCAAATTCGATGATTCTTTTTGCTACGGGTCCGTAATTACGATACGGATCTAATACTTTATTCAAAATATAAATCGGAGCTCATTTGTTCAATATGATATTATTTATGCTTGAAGAAACGACGTCGAAGCATAAGAAAGAACGAGCGCAACACAACCCAAACCTATTTGAAACTCACCCGAGCCCTCGGGGCTCTAAATCAAACATGCACGCAAGTCTAAAAGCATAATATGGACTTGCTCCTTCGATCAAATCATGAAAATAACATGTAAAACAACGAATTAAACCTCAAAACTCATTATTTTCCTCAAGAACACTTATAGTTCATAACTTTTCAACCGGATGTCCGAATCACGTCAAACGAACTCCGTATTTCATCATATATCACAGGTAAGGCCTGAATATCATAACAAATCTGTACCGGCCTCCGAAACCAAAATGCGGGTCCGATACCAATGACGTCAAACATTAATTCTTTTCATTATTTCATAAATATTTCAGCAAAACAATTTCTTTCAAAAATTGATTTCTAAGGCTTGGGACCTCGGAATTCATTTCCGGGCATACGCCCGGGTCCCATATTTTACTGCGGACCGTCCGGGATTGTCGGAACACAGATTTGAGTCCGTTTACTCAAAATGTTGACTCAAGTCAACTAAAACCAAATTTTGTAATTCTAAAAATTATTGTTTCTTATATTTTAACATAAAAGCTTTCCGGTTTCTCGCCCGGACTGCGCACACAAATTGAGGTAGTTATATTAATCTTTTTATGGCTAATAAGCCTAGAACGGAGTCTAAATTCATAAAATTACCCCTTGGGTCATCACACCTCAGAGAGGTAGTGACGAGAGGTCAGATTTGACAATTGCTAGAGGTCAATTTAGTATACTCAAGTGAGACACCAAGCATGAATATCATAGGCAATTTAATAAAATCAGGGATAAGATACACATATTCACACAAGAAAACCACATTTTTATCAGAAAATTAGCTATTCAAGAAAATGATAAAATTCTCTTTTAAATGAACATGAAAATAGTGTTTAAAGCTTTTCTAAAGATTTATTTGCCAAATTCGATAGGGCTTCAAATGTTATAAATTTATCTGGAACACAATTATCCAATTCTCTTTCTAGATGATTAAGAAAAGTAAACTCTATCCTTCTTAGGTATTTAATTACTAATTTGATAGTATCACATGAAATTTCATTGACAAGATCACAAGTACAACAAGTAAAGCATGCTGGTGGGTCCTAGATTACCCGGACATAGAGCTACGCACGGAATCCCGTCACCTCGTGCGCACGTAGCCCGCGCAAATAGTAGCACATATTCAATTAATTCACCTGTGGGACAATTCCCCCTCATAAAGTTAGAAAGGAGACTTACCTCGCTCCGAAGATTCATAACCGGCCTCCAAGCCCTTCCGACGACTCCAATTGATGCACAACGCCCCAAAACTAGTCAAATAACGGGAAAACCAATGAAAATATACTCTAATACTTGTACCAAGTCAATTTATATAAATTCCCAACTCCGCTCGAAGAATTGACAAAATTACCCTCGGACCCACGCGCACGGATTCCCAAAATTTTTGAATATAAGGATTACCCATGACTTTACTAACTCCAATATGTAATTTATTCTTAATTTCATGCTCAAATTCGTGGGACAAATCCAAAAATACACATCTAGGAGTTTGCTCAAAAATCCCAAATTCCCACCAATTTCATGTCTAATCTATGTAACCCAAGTGTTTTAGCTCAAAGATGGGAAGAAATCACTTACCTAGAGTTGCATTGATGAAAACCCTCCATTGAAGCTCCCAAAAATCGCCACACCAAATGAAAAATGAGAGAAATTGGCCAAAACTCATTTTTAAAATAATTTGCCCCGGTGCTTCATCGAGTTGTACCTTGCGCTGTGCAGGTTGTACATCCTATTACAATTTTCCCCTATTGTACACCTTCTATTGAAACACCCATAACTCCTTGTAGAAATATCAAAATGACAAACGGTTTGAAGATTTAGAAACATAGACTCGACGATATTTCATTTGATAGGATGTACACCATATAACTCTTTATATATTCTGAGATATGAGCTTCCAAAGTCGGCTCCATGCATCAGTAAATTATGTCGAAACTGCTTCACCAGCCATCATCAATCGATCATAACTTTCTGATAAAATGTCCAAATCATGAATGTTTAACTTTCTGAAAACTAGAATGCAAGGGCTACAACTTTTATGTTTTGCAAATTTTCAGATTCCTTATAGATTTTGATATATACGCTTCCAAAGTCAGCTCTACGATCGCACCAATTGTTGTCCAAAACCAGCTGTTAGCAGCAGAAAATCAACAGCTCTTTTGTCCCAAATTCATTCCGTTAACCTTCCGAAATTCACCCGAGGCCCTCGGGACCTTAATCAATTATACCAACATGTCCCAAAACATGATACAAACTCGCTCGAGGCCTTAAATCACATCAAACAACGTCGAAATCATGAATCGCACCCCAATTCAAGCTTAATGAGCTTTAGAACTTGAAACTTCTACATTCAATGCCGAAACCTATCAAATCACGTCCGATTGACCTCAAATTTTGCACACAAGTCATATTCAATATTACAGACTTGCTCCAACTTTCGGAATCACATTCCGACCCCGATATCAAAATTTCCACTTCCGGTCGGATTTCTCAAAAACCTTCAAATTTCTATCTTTAGCCAAATGACTTCAAAATAACCTACGGACATCCGAATTCACTTATGATCGCGCTCCCAACTCTAGAATCACCATAAAAATATATTCCCATAATCAGAATCCCAAACAGACATCAATATCACTGAAATGCACATCAACCCAGACTTAGGAAATTTCTTCTAAAATGCTGACTTTCACAATATACGCCGAAATGCTCCCGGGTTATCCAAAACCCGATCCGGACATACGCCAAGTCCAAAATCATCCTACGAACCTGCTGGAACCTTCAAATCCTGATTCTGAGGTCATTTACTCAAAAATCCAATCTTAGTCAATTCTTCCAACTTAAGGCTTCCGAAATGAGAATTTTCTTTCCAAATTGACTCTGAACTTTCCGAAATTCAATTCCGACCACAACTACAAGTCATAACACCTAAACCGAAGCTGCTCATGCCCTCAAACCGCTGAATGACGTGCTAGACCTCAAAACGACCGGGCGGGTCGTTACATTCCCTCCCACTTAAACATACGTTCGTCCTCGAACGTGCTAAGAACTGCTCTGGAGTTATCTGAAATCATTGTTTAACACCTCGTGCTCCTGACCGTGCTACCACAACCCAGTTGAGCACATTAGCTTGATCAAATCTGAAGATATCCCCTTTTATCCATACAATAAGCTCAGAACCCAGTTCCAACACCTGAAATTCTCTGCCAGGCATGTTTCCAATATATGAACACCATATGAATTACCACACGAGGTACCAGAACACGACTAGGCGTACCTTTGCTGATTTAGCATCATGCACCGCATAATTCACCATCTAACCATAATGACATTCCCTGAACCTTAATAACCAAAATTCCATGAATCTGATTCTCTTAGTGCATCTTCTGATACATATATATATATATATATATATATATATATATATATATATATATATATATATATATATATATATATATATATATATATATATATATATATATATATATATATATATATATATATATATATATATATATATATATATATATATATATATATATATATATATATATATATATATATATATATATATATATATATATATATATATATATATATATATATATATATATATATATATATATATATATATATATATATATATATATATATATATATATATATATATATATATATATATATATATATATATATATATATATATATATATATATATATATATATATATATATATATATATATATATATATATATATATATATATATATATATATATATATATATATATATATATATATATATATATATATATATATATATATATATATATATATATATATATATATATATATATATATATATATATATATATATATATATATATATATATATATATATATATATATATATATATATATATATATATATATATATATATATATATATATATATACATCCTGCTATAATGCTCACAATACTACCACAACGGAGGAGATGTGTAGAAATTTCTAACCAACTGCGGAGTTAACCAAACATTGAATCTTTCCCCTTGACTAAAATCATCATCTCATCACGAACCAAACAATGGTAATTGTCCTGTAATATACTTCAGATAATCTCACCGCACTGATCCCTGATACCATAATTTGGTCTCGCCCAGTATGAACTCCTCAGACAAAAAATCATCCCAGACATGACCAACAGTCTCACACGATGCCAATTTGCGCCATCAGGCCACAACTCGAACATGATACATAAAGAAATGACTCGGAAGGGACTACTCAACCCACGCAACTAGTATTAACTTTTCTTAGAAAATAGGAAGCAAAACATAAGAAAAATAAACATAGGAACCTTACTCGACATCACACTGTTGCGGCGTGCAACCCGATCCCAATATCATAATCGTGGCAGCGTGCCACCCGATCCCATCATAAAATTCACATAGGGAGATACACACCGAGCTGAATTGCTCACTATTACAAATTACTGAATATTAGTCGCAAGCACACTAAGTGCACAATACCATCATGGGGAGACTGATAGAGCCCTATGTCGCGCCCCTTTTTTCCTTAAGCGGAGATCGGGTTTATGACATTCTGACAACTCCTTTTAAAGGAAAAGGGTTAAAAGAAGAGTCATCACCTAACGATTATTAATGTGCGTTAGGGCACCTAGAGTAATTAACTCATGAGACTAGTTCGCATTACCATAGATTGGGTAAGGGCTTGAAACTATCCCAAGGGGAAGGTATTAGGCAACCCTCAGGATCCACAACTGTGGTTTCCGGCCAAATGGTTTTCGTGAATTTGTACAATAAGCAAGTAACAAGTAATGGCTCAAATAAGAGGAGATTTCAAATAAGCATTGAAGTTATTAACTTTCGAAAGAACTAATAAAACATTTGAGGGAAAGACATCCTAGGTTTGAAACAATATGGATCACATCAATGCAATACCCGATAGACACTCCTCAGCGAGGGGCTACACGTAGTATTAGCGCACCGGTCATCATGTCCATATTCTACCCTTTCCCACCCCATGAAGGTAATTAAAACGTGTGTTAGTCACGAACTCTATTGGATGCTATTACTCGTCCTATCCTATCAGTCCCGGAGGAGGCTAGGACTACTATCCTAAAAGAGGTACTAGGCTGACCCCTGGGTTTAAAGGATAAAATTCTAAGCGACAAGCAAAGACAATTAGGACTGCAAATAAGGGAAAAAACAAATAGGAGCAGATATGAGGCCCAAGTATTCCTCCACAGGTTATGCACATAATTAGCACGACTCAAACACAAGTAAGGCCTTTCTAACTTCAGGACCTAAGGCATGATGTCTAGGCGAGAATGCAATAACGAGGCAGTTTTATTACTGATTTTTAGAGAAGGAATTATACCAGTTTCTGAATGCTGCCTTTAACCTGTTGTTAGTCAAACAATATGTATAAAAGGGGTATACTTTCAGTTTAACAAGTTTAATACCTAAGGCTTGCCTAGGCGTACCAATTACTACAAAATCGCTCAAATTTCACTATTCTAAGTGTCCAGCTTTTAGAAAACAGTTACTAAACAAGGGTGAATCTTTTTTATTCATAATCAGGCTAGGGGGTGTTAAGCGAATATGAATACAATCCTAAGAGGCATGATATCTAATGCAAACAAGTTGCAGGATGATGCAAGACCTACACATGATGTTCTAAATGCATGAGCGTTTTAGCGTCAGAACGTGTTTTAGAAACTCTTTATCAACACATTTTTTGACTTAAAGCAGAACGTAGCAGTTTCACAGAGAACCAATTCTTTGTTAGTTTGCTGAGCCTAATATATGATTTTCTAGGTGTTCGTAGCAGTGTATACAGCGATGCAAAGCATGTTCTAACACAGGATTTTGGCATAAGTGACATGAACATGCTGAAAACAATATCCTAAGGGACATGATTTCTAATGCAAGATTGATGGTTGTTAGTGTTATCATTTATCCTAGAAAAGGCAGGATTTCTAAGGTGATGCAATTAGGGCGGATGAGAATGTTGAAGCAGTAATATTATGATAGCCATTTTTGTTGTTATTCATCCTATAAACAGGATTTCTACATGTAATGAGATGTTGAATGCAGTAAAGCTGAGCAACATGATATGTATGGAATGCTTGTTGCACCTAGACATGGTTACTATTGCACACATAAGGAAAGTAAACCTAAGGCATGATCTCTACCCATACTTATACTATAGCATGCATATTCCTACCCGTTTCACTATTCAACCCCAAATATTCGTTTACAAATAATTACAGGCCAGGAATGATGAATTACATAACCAAAATAAAAACAAGAAGTTATTTCTATAGGGAGCCTTCATTTAGGCCCAAATCTTCCAAATCTCGATGCCTTTAGTATTTCATAGCCTTTCATAGTCCGGGCGTGTCAAAGTTCCCTAAGGTCCTCGTGGGCTCCCGGGAAATGCTCACACCCAGACATAGTCACCAAGAATTAAGTCTGTGCAGTGTGGAAATACCAGCCTCAGTGTGTTAAAGTTCAGAGGAAACTCAAGAGGTTCCCAAAGCAGTGCTCACACTGAAGGGGTGGAACTTAAGAGTCTAGGAGTAAAGTGAAGTGCCAGAAGTGAGTTTGAAAAAAAGGGATTTTGAAAGAGACAGTGTTGAAAGGGACTTAGTTGAAAGATTTTATGACTAAGAGAGTTGTTTGAAAATAGCTTTTCGAAAACAGTAGTGGAATCATATAAATGACAGACCAATCATAAAACCCTAACAAATTCCAACAATACTCAAAGAACAGCCTTCACACGAGGATCATGGAAGCTGGGGACAAATAGATCACATAACAGACAGAGGTCCTTGCAATTAGTGCAGATGGTGATACATAGTTTCAAGAGTACTTGATTAAACTTAGTTGCAAAAACAATCAGAGAGGCTTAGGGGATTCAGGGGAATCAGGAGACAGCAGATCACAGAAACACTGAACATGACATTAAAACAACTTGGGACAATGGCCCAATAGATGCATACTAGGAATAGACAACAACATATAAGTATTAGTCTGGTTGCTGATTCAACAGAGCATGCAAACACTAAAGATTTAAGACATGGATAGCATACATAGATGGAGCAAAGAGGTTAATTGCATGTTGAACATCAGAACCACAGATAGAAACAAATCAGGAATATGATTAACTGATGCAGTAGGAAACACATTGGTTTGAAACTTGAATCGAAATTAGAACATACCACCGTAAGAGATAATGAATACAGAATGCGCAAGAGAGATAGCACAATGATTAGCCTTGGCTTGTAGCCGGCTAACAATAGACAGTGGCAAGTAGCACAAAAGAGAGTAGAGAGTTTAAGTGTAAGAGAGATAGCTTTGAACCACCAGTCCTCTTCTACGTTATTGAAAGGCTCGAGTATTTATAGTTGAAAGACAAGTAGTAAAATAAGGTAGGAATCACAGTAATTAAGGAACTCGGAATCAATTAATCAGGAAATTAAGGCAAGTACTCCCTTAAGTCAAGGGATTTAATTCAAACGGTAAGGATCAGTGACATATAAGGCAAGAAGGACTAGTTCATGATTAATAAGGAGGGAATCACTTTGTGCAGTAATTGTAAGAACTCAGAATCAGTAAAATAATAATCAGCTCAAGTCTTCCCTTAATTAAGGGAGTCATTCCAACGGTAAGGAAGAGGTGGCAAATAAGGAAACAATTCACATAGCGGGGGTATAAGGGAATAATTCAAACATTGCAAGTACAGCATAAGTAATTAGGGCTAGGTACCTAGGGTCTAATTAAAGAAATAATAATAACAATCAATTAATAGTGCAGGCAACCACAAAATAAGGTAATAAAATGATTTAAATTTGTAAAAACAAGGAAAGTAGTCGAAAATCAGTAAAGAGTATCCACACAAGAAATCAGGGATTCGAAATTGGTACTAATTAAGGGAAGGTCTCATGTATCTAAGGAAATATTCAGAATCAACAGAGGGTATCGTATGAAAATCAGTATAGTACTACTCACAATCATTCAGGAATTCAAGACAGTAATGATTCAAGCAGGGTGAACACACAAGAAGCAAAAAAATCAAAGACCCAATAGCATAGTGAAGAAATAATCACAAAGAAACATGGATTACTCATGGGGAAACAGACACACATACAAATCGGGAAGAAAAAGGCATACTCAGAATTTAGAACACGGTGTTAAAACTAAAGTTTTAACATAATAAATCGTGATTAAAAGTGATAAAACATTTAAGCATATGAGAACATCACTTGAACTTTGAGAAATCGTTTGAAGAAAAAGTTTCAGAAACCCTAAGTAAAAACTTGTTTAAAAAAAATGGAAAACCTTTAAAAAAAAATGTAATAATACTCGTAATAAACCTGGATCTAGTGTAGATCTAAGGGAATAGGAAGTTTCACATGTTAGGGTTTTACAGAAAAACTCTGAGAGGATGAAAAAGAACCTCGAACAGCAATGGCTTGAGCCTCAGAGGTCATAGCCTTTCTCAGAATCAAGCTTTTGGAGGCTTGAAGTGAACAGGGATACCAGGGGTGTGAGCAGACGAGTTCTCGCCCTTTGAGGGCCTTAGGGAGGACATCACCGGCATAAGAGAGCCATGGGAGGCAAGAGGACGAAGGCTTCAAGGTCTCCGGCAAAGGGGTGGCCGGAGAAGATGAAGCAGCTCATCGGAACTGAAAAGACGGAATCTCCAGAAGAGACTAGAGAGAGAGAGACGAGAGTAGAGAGATGAGGGGTCGTGAGAGAATAAGGGGTCGGAGGGGGTAGTTGGGGTTTAATTATGGTGACAAATATCTGGGCCGTTGATCTAATTGATCAACGACTCAGATTGGTTTGAAATTGGGTCGGGTATTCAATTGGTCTGGGCTGGGTATTCAATTGGGTTAATTAATCAGGTGGGTTGGGGCTGAAATTAGACTAGAACTTGAATAAAATGTGGCTAGTTGTTAAATACTCATTAAAATAGATAAATAATTAATACAAAATAGCTAATAATTGTATAAAATGAAATCAATGCTAAATAAATGAAATTAGGGTAATTAATAATATTAAATATAAAAATAACTAGTTATTGAATTAAAAATAGCATGAATGCGCAATTAGGCCATGGTTGCAAAATTTGTATAGTTATAGTTAAATAGTGCCTAATTGATTAATTTGTGAAATAATTAAATCCTAATAGAATTAAATAGGATTAAAAAGATATATTGAGCTGCGAAACATTTGAAAAATTACTTATAATACCATTTATGAATAATTATTGGATATAAACACTAAATAAACAGAAAAATAATTTGATAAAAATATGAAAAATACCAATTATTATAAAAGGTGATTTTGAAGGTATATATGCAAGTTTGAAAATAATTTAAGGAAAAATTGGGTATCAACAACTGCCCCTCTTTACCCGGAAAGGATGAAAGAGTTATCGGGTAAAGATATGATGGCCAATTTTGACCGAGTGGAAATAGTTTGGAAGATTTAGGCCGCACCCTGGCTTCTGAGCCGCCTACATATCCATGGTTTTACAGGAACCAGGCCGTATGTAGTTCAAGAGTCACCGGCGAGGTATACCAGTGAAGTTTTATAAGGACGGACGCAAGGTGCAAGGTAAGGTAAACAAAATGGCTCACGGGGTAGTTAGGAGAACTGGAGCGGGGCCGCTCCTGACTGGCTGGTTGTTCCTAGCTGAACTTCCTGTAAATGAATAACAAGCGTATATTGTGCCTAATTTAAACATGATGCAGATTCCCATTGGACTATGAATGTTGTCTTCGGACGGTTGAGGATGACGTCCTTAGACCATGATGTCCTGGGCCATGAGTCGCTTGATGCGGGATTCGCAGGCTATGAAATAATGTTCTCGGTCCATGAAGATGGTGCCTCTGAACCGTGATGCCTTTGAATAATGATATGCAAACTGATAAAAGAGATCCTGAAGCCATGACATGGTGTTCTCGGGCCATGAAGATGTTGCCTCTGAACGATGACGCCTTTGGATAGGTTGGCGATATTTCAGCCCATGAAAATGCAATAGTATGATGCTAACAAGATAAAGCTTAGTCTTGCGAATTAAAGGGGAAGATCTTAGCCCGAAAGGAAGCGAAGTAAATAATGATAGAGACAGTGGTTGCTTTGAAAAGTAAATGGGAGGCAGCGTTTAGCCTCGGAAGGCAGAATGGTAGCCTTATGCAAATGCAGATAGAGGTAGCGTTTAACCTCGGAAGGCAGAAAGGTAGCCTTATGCAAGAAATAAATGCTAATTGGAGGTAGCGTTTAACCTCGAAAGTCAGAATGGTAGCCTTATGCAAATGCAGATGGAGGTAGCGTTTAACCTCGGAAGGCAGAAAGGTAGCCTTATGCAATGCAGATGCAGATGGAGGTAGCGTTTAACCTCGGAAGGCAGAATAGTAGCCTTATGCAAGAAATAAATACAGATGGAGGTAGCGTTTAACCTCGGAAGGCAGAAAAGTAGCCTTATGCAATGCAGATGCAGACGGAGGTAGTGTTTAACCTCGGAAGGAAGAATAGTAGCCTTGTGCAAGAAATAAATGCAGATAGAGACATCGTTTAGTCTCGGAAGGCAGAAAGGTAGCCTTATGCAATGCAGATGCAGATGGAGACAACGTTTAGTCTCGGAAGGCAGAAAGGTAGCCTTATGCAATGCAGATGCAGATGGAGGCAGCGTTTAACCTCGAAAGGCAGAATAGTAGCCTTGTGCAATGAATAAAATGACAGTAGGAATTCTTAGCTAGTGATAAATTGCGGCACCGTGATTGTTGTGAGTATTGAAACATCGTTTGTGCTGATAATAAATGTCGGCATGTGCGACGAATTTGAGAAGCGTGTTTTTGAACAATATGTGTTCTCTGAGCGGGTAGTATGTTTTGGGGCCTTTGCCATCTTTATGCCTGCATCCAAAGAAAGATCGTGAGTTCTGTAAAGGGAAGGTTAGTTCGTATCCCTGCTGGCTTTGCTTGTCGTGTTTGCTTGATTGTGATGATACTGTCTGTATCACTGGGGGTAGCGTTTGCTAAACAAGATGTTTCAATAAATATACATGATTTGTAAAAGTATAATATAAGCATAAAATAGTTTTAGATGAACCGACGACCGTGACGCGGTCCGAGACATTGTAACCTCTCTTACCACGGAATTTTGAGGGTCCTCTTCAAAATTCTGCCCCAGTTTGATGGGTGGATACTTCTGACTGTTGCTCGTGCGGAGATTGGCTGAACTTGCTTCAGAATTTTGAGGGTCCTCCTCAAAATTCTGCCCCAGTTTCCAATTATGGGGGGAAATGAGATTTTTATTGAATTGTGACCGAACCCATAGGGCTGCCTACGTATCCACTCTTAAATGGGAATCAGGTCAGGCGTAGTTCAATTTACATTGTTGATAAAAGCATAAAGAGTTACACGTAGTAGCGTTTGACTGCATCTGAACTGATTGGTTTTGGCCAAACTTCTCCGTCCATTTTCGTAAGTATGAGTGCTCTTCCTGTCAGCACTCTGTGAACCATGTACGGACCCTGCCAGTTGGGAGAGAACTTCCCGTCGGCTTCATCTTGATGCGAAAAGATTTTCTTTAACACCAGCTGCCCTAGTGTGAATCGTCTCGGCTTGACTTTCTTGTTGAAGGCTCGGGTCATTCTGTTCTGATATAGTTAACCATGACAAACTACGTTCATTCTCTTTTCGTCTATGAGGGCTAGTTGCTCATAAAGGACTCTTACCCATTATGCGTCACTGAGCTCAGCTTCTTGTATGACTCTCAGAGATGGAATCTCAACTTCGGCAGGAATAACAGCCTTTGTACCATAAACTAGCATGTAGGGAGTTTCCCCGGTTGATGTGCGGACCGTGGTGCGATAACCCAGTAAGGCGAATGATAACTTCTCATGCCATTGCTTGTGCCTTTCTATCATCTTCCTTAGTATCTTCTTGATGTTTTTGTTGGCGACCTCTACAGCTCCATTCATCTGAGGTCTGTATGTTGTGGAGTTCTTGTATTTGATCTTGAATGTTTCACACATGACTTTCATCAAGTCATTGTTGAGATTAGAACCATTGTCGGTGATGACTGATTCTGGAACTCCGAACCGACAAACAATGCGGTCGCGGACAAAGTCGGCCACGACTTTCTTGGTAACTGCTTTGTAGGAAGCTGCTTCGACCCATTTAGTAAAGTAATCAATGGCGACCAGAATGAACCTATGTCCGCTGGAGGCGGCAGGCTCGATTGGTCCAATGACGTCCATGCCCCAGGCGGCGAATGGCCATGGTGAACTTGTTGCATTAAGCTCACTCGGAGGTACCTTTATCATATCCCCATGTATCTGACAGCGGTGGCATTTTCGGACGTACTGGATGCAGTCCGTTTCCATGGTCATCCAGAAGTAACCAGCTCGGAGTATCTTCTTTGCTAGAACAAAACCGTTCATATGTGGGCCGCAGGTCCCAACATGAATTTTTTCTAGTAATTTGATGCTTCTTTTGCGTCGACGCACCTTAACAACCACAAATCAGGAGTCCTCCTATATAGGATTCCTCCACTGTGAAATAAATTGTTAGACAATCTCCGAAGTGTGCGTTTTTGAGTGGCATTTGCAAGCTCTGGGTATTCTCCTTTTGCCAAGTATTCCTTGATATCATGGAACCAAGGATTTCCATCTGCTTCTTCTTCGACATAGGCACAGTAAGTCGGCTGATTCTGGATTTCCACTGGAATGGGATCAATGAAACTTTTGTCTGGATGCTGAATCATAGAGGACAGGGTAGCCAAAGCATCGGCGAACTCATTCTGGATTCTGGGGACATGACGGAACTCTATCTTTGTGAACCTCTTTCTCAACTCCTGAACATGATGTAGATAGGGTAGTATCTTGGAATTCTTGGTTGCCCATTCTCCCTGTACCTTATGTACCAATAGGTCTGAGTCACCAATCATTAACAGCTCCTGGACGTTCATGTCAATGGCCATGTTGAGCCCTAAGATACAAGCCTCATATTCAGCCATGTTGTTGGTGCAGTGGAACCTAAGTTTGGCGGATACTGGATAATGCTGACCGGTCTCTGATACCAAGACTGCTCCAATACCAACCCCTTTGAAGTTTACTGCTCCATCAAAGAACATCCTCCAATCGTCGTAGGATTCTGCAATGTCTTCTCCTACTAATGATACCTCTTCATCAGGAAAATACATTTTCAGGGGTTCGTATTCTCCATCCACAGGATTCTTAGCGAGATGGTCTGCCAATGCCTATCCCTTGACTGCCTTTTGAGTCACGTAGATAATGTCGAACTCACTCAGCAGGATTTGCCACTTGGCTAGCTTGCCAGTAGGCATGGGCTTCTGAAAGATATACTTTAATGGATCCATCCTTTATATGAGATATGTCGTGTAGGCACAGAAGTAGTGCATCAGCTTCTGAGCGACCTAAGTCAAAGTGCAGCAAGTGCATTCCAGCAAAGAATACCGGGCCTCATACGGAGTGAATTTCTTGCTGAGACAGTAAATATCTTGCTCCTTTCTCCCTGTTTCATCATGTTGCCTGAGAACACAACCGAAATCTCCATCCAATACGGCAAGGTAGAGTAGCAGCGGTCTACCTGGCTCAGGTGGAACCAAGACCGGAGGAGTTGATAGATACTCTTTGATTCTGTCGAAAGCCTTTTGACAATCCTCGGTCCACTTAGTTGCGGCGTCCTTCTTCAGCATCTTGAAGATCGGCTCACAGATGACTGTAGACTGTGCTATGAATCGGCTGATTTAATTAAGCCTACCCAAGAAGCTCATAACATCCTTCTTGTTTTTTGGCGGTGGTAGTTCCTGAATGGCTTTGACCTTTGATGGATCCAATTCTATTCCCCGGCGGCTTACAATGAATCCTAACAACTTCCCAGGAACCCCGAATGCACACTTCGCGGGGTTCAGGTTCAGATTATATTTTCTCAACCTGTTGAAGAACTCCCTCAAATCTTCCATGTGATCAACATCTTTCTTTGATTTGATAATGACGTCGTCCACATACACCCCGATCTCTTTGTGAATCATGTCATGGAATATGGTAGTCATAGCCCTCATGTAGGTGGCCCCTGCATTCTTTAAATTGAACTGCATCATCTTGTAACAGTACACTCCCCAGGGCGTAATAAATGTCGTTTTCTCAACATCTTCCTCATCCATCCAAATTTGATGATAACCGGCGAAGCAATCTACGAAGTACTGTAGTTCATGCTTGGCGCAGTTGTCTATTAGAATGTGTATATTTGGCAAGGGGAAGTCATCTTTCGGACTGGCCCGGTTGAGATCCCGGTAGTCGACACAGAACCTGACCTTCCCATCCTTCTTTGGTACAGGTACAATGTTGGCTGACCATGTCGGGTACTAGACTACCCGGATAACTTTGGCGTTGATCTGCTTGGTAACTTCTTCCTTGATTTTCAAATTCATGTCAGGCTTGAACTTTCTGAGCTTTTGCTTTACTGGTGGACACGTCGGATTGGTTGGCAGTTTGTGAGACACAATAGATGTATACGACCAGGTGAATATGTCTTCATACTCTTTCAGAAACTATGTGTATTCTTTCTTCTCTGATGATGACAAGTGAATGTTGCTTCGTGTTTCCTTGACATTTTCTGAATCTCCTAGGTTGACAACCTCAGTCTCATCCAAGTTGGACTTAGGTTTATTTTCAAAGTTTTCGACCTCTTTAACAATCTCATCGGGTATATCGTCTTCATCTGAATCAATGTCTGTTTGTTGCATTGCCTCATTGCACGTCACAGTCATCGGTTCATCAAGACAAGTAATAGTAATGCAGTATAGATAAAGTAATGAGAGAAAATGGTAACAATAAATATCGGATTCATAAAGAAATTGGAAATTCTTTGATAAATTGAATAACTTGTTTTGAACATTGAAGATCTTATTGCAGGAATTGAAAAATGCAGAAAAAGGAAAATTGTTTAGTAAATAAAATAGTAAATAATGCTTGTTTTTAGCCTTGCTACCCCGAGGCTCGGCGGGCTTTGGTGGTCCTGATAGACCAATTCTTGAGATATGTTCCCTTGCTTACTGCCTGTACGGAAGGGCCTTCCTCCCCCTCCTCCTCGAGGACAACACAACAATCCATATCATTGTCTTCCAAAAACAAATTCCTCATCGCTGCAAGTGCTTCCTCTTCATATGATCCATAGATGATGTCGGCCTGCTTGAAGGTCTGCTCCTGATGAGGTATCGACTGCTTTAGGAGGTAGTGATGACCGCGCTATGGTGGCGACCAGTTTCTGAATTCTTCCCATGTATACTCATACCCCAGACCGAAACACTACAAAAAAACAGCGTTTAGCGACGGCCAAATTCCGTCGCTAAATCAATGTTTTCCGTCGCTACAGGTATTCAGCGACGGATTAGCGACGAAGCCAAGTTGGTCCCTAAAATGCTCATAGCTAAGCACATAGCGACGAAAAAAACCAAATCGTCGCAAAACTAGCGACGGATTGGCGACGGAATATATCTGTTGCTACGTTTAGCGATGGAAATAACCGTCGCTATATTGGTTGTTTCTGTCGCGGGTTTAACGCCTTTCGTCGTGCAATACGTAACAAAATTCGTCGTTTGTTCTTTTAGCGACGAAACCGTCCGTCGCTAGGCGTGTTATAGCTAATTCTCCCTGCTTTTTGCAACAAAACACTTTTGTCGCCACTTCATCGCAAGATTTAATTTTGGTCTCCATAATTTTAGCTACGAAATGTTTCTGTCGCTAATTAATTTTTAATATATTGCTGATTTTTAAAAATAATAATAATTTATTATTTTAAATGTTCTCTGTTCAAGCATATTACATAAAAGCTATTAAATACACTTAATAAAATGTCACTGATATTAATATAAATTAATAATATATTCAACAAGGTCCAAAATATATAGCATAATGCATAAAACAATATCATTAAGTACAAAAAATCCACAAGGACCAACAATAAAGTCCAAATAAAGTAGGCTAACTATGCGAGGCTGGAAAGTTACGGTCATCATCAGAACCCAATGCATGAACCTCATCAATGGTAGCAATAGTAGAAGATGTAGGAACTGGGACATCTAATGGGTGGCTGGTAAGACCAATATTTGGCTGCTGCGAGGGTAAGGAAACTAATTCGCGTACCCGCTCAACGATTACAGGAACTATACGATCTGTCAGTGCAGGAATCAATCGCATAACTAACTCATCTAGATTCCCTGTAGTTGTTGATTGAGCATTTGGAGGTGTTGCTGACGATGTAGCATCAGATCCCAAAGAGCAATGAAGATCTGGCCCGTAGTAGCATTTTGATTGAGATCCAAGACCATATACTCTTCTTTTCTTTTCTCCTCCTGCGGCTTCATAATATGCTTTACACTGATCAATATCAGATTGAGTTTGTGTTTGTTGTTGTAATATCTCCTGATATGTTTCCTGTAGAAGAGTTAAGAACATTCAATTTACAAAATTAAAACAATATATGAAAGTAAAGTTGATAAAAGTATTAAAAGGTTATCTTACATGTATGATTCGGTATTTCTCAGCAACAAAAGATTTTCCATCATTACCATGTGTATGGACGTGCAAATACAACTCACTTGGTGTTGGATCTCGATCCTTTTTAACAGCCTATACAAAAGTAATTAAAGACAGCGACAGAAACAAGCAATATTGTCACATAAGGACCAAAGGATACAAAATCATCCGTCTGAGTAGAAACAAAAAGCAATTCAAACATACTCTGAAAGTCAAATAGCTATTGCCAAAATTCAATTTCGCACAAAGGCATATTCCAAAAGAAAACATTTTTTTTGGTTTCAAAACAGAATCTCGTTAGCTTTGGTACCTCCAACCCATCTGCATTTTAGCACACAAAGGAGAAAATCCCTGTTTCAACAACTCGAAACAATCCATACTCCAATAAGCTTCATACAAACAAAAAAGGTAAACAAGCTTAAACATCCCTGCTTCAACAACTCGAAACAATCCATACAATCCCTGTTTCATCCATGTAGTTACTACAGTAAAGGTAAATATTCAAACCAAAATAATGTACTACTAAAGCAAGCACACACATTTAAAGAAACATTAGTAAGTAGTACTACTCAAGAGAAAAAGAAACCAAGTGAGTCCTCCAATCCCTCATGTCTCATGCTTATGCACTTATATATTCATTAGTCTTCAAACATTGGTCCTCTGCTAGATTCTCTAACAGGTACCTTTAAATTATTGTCCTCATGTGTTTAATAACAAAACTTATTCTCAAATGAAGGCAAATAATAAACTTTACTAACATTAATAACTTAAACAAATAGTGATTTTTACGGGCATCGGCGGAGCTAAGATTTTCACTAAGAGCGGCCAAAAGATAAAGAACTCGGGAAAAAGCCAAGGGATGAATCAAGATATATAGTGTATATATATATATATATATTTTTACGTAAATACACAATATAATTTTTTGACGAAAGGATATCAATTCCCTTGAGTACATGTGGCTCCGCCACAATCTACAACAATAGTTGGTAATATACGACATTCTTAGTGAAACTAAGAGAAAACGAATTTTACTTTCAAAAAGAAACAACGATTGATAGAACCAAGTGTATTGTACAAAATGCATTGTCAATTTTTAGTGACATAACATCAGTTTGAAACATAATATAGGTTTCACAAGGTATGTTATTCTTTACCCACCTTTATATTACCTTTTTTGTGCCTCTGTATTGGCTTGTATTTTATAAAAAAGAAAAAGGTTTCTGAAATATTTGTTTAACCTTAAGAAAGAAAGATTATTTTCGATTTACAAAAGGATATGTCTTCTAAAATCTTAGGTTGACCAACTTTGACTTTGAAACACGCATTATCATGCTGCTTTAATAAGATAATTTTGTGTTGGATTAAATGTGCCTTCAACTACACAAAAGTCATATAAAAGATGGGCTTTTAACACATTTGATTTGGTCGGTCCATGAAAAGGACTGGCACTACTAAATACATAAAAAGAAAATATACATTGATTATATGTATATAAACATATGTTATATCTGTGAGAGTGAATAAGACTTTGAGTTGATAGATACTTTGAACTAAATTGGATGGTCTAAGTCCATGCCAATGGGCAGTGTTAATTACTAGTGATTAGTATGGTTCCGTTAGAATCTTCCATCTTTTATGGACACTTAGTTCCTTATTTTTGCTTAGATGTAGTTATCTAGGTATACTACGATGTGGTCTGTGGGAGATTATCTATTGTTGTTCGCATAAGGAATGTAAATATTGAATGGAGCTACCAGCATTCTAGTATAAAATAGAAAAAACTAAAGTAAACACCAAAATCTAGTATAATGTAATTACAGCTCTGTGGAAGCACCAAAATCAGTAAACAGAAAAAACTAAAGTATAAAAGCAACAGTATGAGAAGTATTATTTAATAAAACTAGTGAGGAGAATGTGCAATTATCAAACTAACAAGACTTCAGTTTTTCAATACGACCAAAGTGAAAAAGGATATGAATGTTAGTCATGATATAATATATACATTTGTGAATAACATGGGTAAACTGTTGCTCTATCGGGTTTAGACCCAGTTTTTTTCTCCCACCACGCCAATGTGGACCGCATGTGGAATGAATGGAAAGCACTGGGAGGGAAAAGAAGGGATCTCACAGACAAAGATTGGTTAAACTCGGAGTTCTTTTTCTACGATGAAAACTGTGACCCATGGCGTGTCAAAGTCCGAGATTGTTTGGACAATAAGAAGATGGGGTATGATTACGAACCGACAGCCACACCATGGCGTGACTTTAAGCCATCGAAAAAGGCTACATCGGGCAAGGTGAACCTAAGTTCAGTTAAGCCAGCCAACAAGGTATTCCCACTCTCAAATCTGGACAGAACCATTTGCTTTAGTATAGAGAGGCCAGCTACAACAAGGAGTCAGCAGGAGAAAGATGAATTTGTGGAGATGCTAACATTCGAGGGTATAAATTATGATGATAGCAATTATATAAGGTTTGATGTGTTTGTCAATGCAGACAAGACTGTGAATGCAGATGACATTGAGAAGAAAGAGTATGCAGGGAGCTATACCAGCTTGCCACATATTCATGGACCTAATAATGTCAATCATGAGTTTAAACCAAAAGAATTCAAGCTAGCCATCACTGAACTGCTTGAGGACTGTGATTTGGAAGATTTGAACTTAAATAAGATTTTCAGATTCGAATTAGTGCAAACTTAAATGAGATTTTCAGATATTTTATATCCACTTACAAGTCTCTTGCGATGCTCCCCAACACTGATAGAGCCACCTGTGTGAGTCCCAGTGGCAGCTTCGCTCCCACCACGGCGATTTTTTGCATTTATTTCTGACTTTTCAACACAGTTAGTATCTTTCCAAAGTCTCAACCAACTTTCCCACACATTATCTGGAATAGTGTCCGGTTGCACCTTATGTGATTTTAGTTTGCTAACAAAATCTTTGTATCTTATTGCTGCCCTACGCTCCCATTCGATCCGCACCGCACTATCAATTGAAGAATCCCAGTAGAAAGCCTTCTGAAATAATTTAATAAAGTAATAACACTAATGAGTTATATATAAAAGTTAATATAATTTCTAAATCCAATTGTGATGGATTATACCTTGAATTCTCCAAAATAAATTTTTTTTATCTCATTTGTGACGCTTTTCCAGTTGATACCATTAGGATCAAGTTCATGCTTGAAAGACTTAGTTATAAATTCAGAGCATTGAAATGAAGGCTCTAACCTGAATAAATTAGAAGACATTATTTAAAGGAATACCATGTACCAATAAAAATATACCAAATGTAATAGTACAAGTATGGACTAACCCTGTAGGAGAAATAGTAACAAGTGTCCACGGCCCGCGGGTACTGCTACACTCAGTTTCGCCTATTATGTTGCTTTGAGAAGATGTACCCTCGCCTATTGTGTTGCTCTGATTAAGGGTATTTGGAGATGGTTCCAAATTTGGAGTTGGGGTACTACCATTGCCCGATGTTTGAATATGTGGCATACTACTAGGACCTAATGTTTGAACTTGATTGATGTGATCTGGTCCACCTGAGGAACTCGTACCACCTTGTTGAGGATTGGTTGTGGAAATGGGAACAGTAGGCATATTTCCACGAGTAGCAAAATTACCCCTAACTGAAGACTTACCTACACGGCCTGCGCCACCTCGACCTCTCCCTCGAGCCATATCTACAAAATAAATAAATAAAATAAGGATATGAGACGATGCATATCTAAATAACATAAGGCATATGAAGCTTCAAAATAAAATGTTCTGCTAAAGAAAATATCAGAAAAACACCATTAAATTGATACAAAGAGACATAACAAAAGCAAAATTTAATAAAAATACCACACAGATTACTAGAAAAGCAAAATTCAATACTCGTCTTCATTAGTCTTCGATACATGACTTATAACATACCACACATATTACTAGAAAAGCAAAATTCAATACTCGTCTTCATTAGTCTTCGATACATGACTTATAACATACCACACATATTACTAGAAAAGCAAAATTCAATACTCGTCTTCATTAGTCTTCGATACATGACTTATAACATACCACACATATTACTAGAAAAGCAAAATTCAATAAATATTGAGGAATTCATTTTTATCAACACACTAGTCTTTGTCTGTTTCTTCTTCAAACTCTTTTTCATCATCCTCCTCATTTTCATCCTCAGTTTCATACTCATCTTCTGAAGTTTCTTCTTCGAACTCTTGATTCTCTATCCCCGTTTCAATTACATCCCCATTTGGATCATGTAAGATTATATTCTCATCAGTGGTGAAATTCATATCTATCAAATGGACTTCAACTTCTTCAACTTGGAATGGAAGAGTCGGTTCTGGAGTTGAAGTTATTGCCTCATCAGGAAGTTCAATAACATCACGAGGTTTAACTTTCAAAACAGCTACCTAATCATCCTTGTCCTTTTTTGTGCTAGGATAAGGCACATAACACACTTGAGTTGCTTGCATCGCAAGACTAAAAGGCTCATACTTTCCAAAACGACGGTGATGGTTCACATCGACTAATTTGTATTGGTTATGCTCCTTGACACCAACATTCACAGTTGGATCAAACCATTCACACTTGAATAACACAGTTTGCTTTAAAGGTTCTTCACGGTATTCTAATTGTATAATCTCTTGTATCCGACCATAATAGTCACCAACATTTGGATCCGAGATACAAACTCCACTATTAATTGTTGATCTTGCACTACCATGACATTCCGTGTGAAATTTGTATCCGTTAACAAAATACACCGGATAACATGTTGCGCTTATTAATGGTCCATGAGCAAGACTACGGAAGAATTGGTTCTCAATGGGGTTGCATCGAACCTATTTCAAAAAAATTATTAGACTTAGTTAAATATAGCAAGTCAATTCAAGTACATAATTGCTTAAAAGATAATGATTTAAGTAGTCTTACATATTCCTTGAACCATATAGCAAAACACGTTTTGAGACTCTCATTTATTTGATCCTGAGATAGATTGGGGAATTTTTCTTGCAACCGTTGTATGTACATACTTCATTGCAACAAAATAAGTTAAATAGAGACTCAAAATATATGGATATATTTATTATTATTAAAAATAATACCTTACAAACGGCTCAATTTCTACACAATTTAGTAGAATATAAGTTTGGCCGCCTTGATTTCTTCGAAGGACAAATTTCTCTTTTTTCCTTATTTCCATAGTCGGCCAGGATGGGTGAATATTGATAAATTTCCTTCAAGATCTTCCATGACACCACCATCATCATTATGGGCCACATTATGATTACGTGTCATGACATGAGGTTCAAAATAATGAGAAAACAATTGTGTTGATTCCATCATCAAGTATGCTTCACAAATTGAACCCTCGACACTAGCTTTATTCCCTATTATTTTTTTAAGAGTTCGAAGGTACCTATACAAGTAATTAAATGGATAGACCATTAAATTCATAAAGTCATGTGTAACATATTTGTCATATGAGCATAAAGAGTTCATTACCTCTCAAAAGGATACATCCATCTATATTGTACATGTCCAGCAATCCTTGCTTCATATGGCAGGTGAACAGGCAGATGTTCCATTGAATCCAGGAGGAAATATACGCTCTAACTTACACAAGATTTGTGGGATGTCTGCCTCTAATCTCTCCATGTCCACCACTCGAAGAACAGTTGAGGTAAGATCCTTAAAAAATAAGCTCAATTCCGTAAGTGTTTGCCGCACGTTACCAGGAAGTAGCTCACGAAAGGCAATAGGCATTAATCGTTGCATGAACACATGGAAATCATGACTTTTCATACCAAATAATTTATACTTGTCCGTGTCAAGGCATCGACTCAAATTCGAAACATACCCATCTGGAAACTTCACATTTTCCAACCAATTGAACAAGACAATTTTTTGATTCTTCTCTATTGTATATGCAGCTTTGGGATAACTTCCATGTAACGACCCGATCTGTCATTACGCGAAACCTGCATTTTTAATTGTTGTTATTGACTTATTATATGTTGGTTATTCTATTATTAATGTGTTAGAGTTGATAGGCTTGAAATCGAAATGGTTAAATGAGAATTTAGTCACTTAGTCCTTAAGAACAACCTTAAAATGGGAAAAGTCAACTAAGAGTTGACTTATTGGTAAACGACCTCGGAATGCGTATTTTATGGTTCGGATAGCTTCGTTAGGTGATTTGGGACTTAGGAGTGTGTTCAGAATATTTTTAGGATGCCCGGTGTAGAATTAGGCTTGAATTGGCGAAGTTAGTATTTTGGCGAATTCCGGTTGATAGGCGAGATTTTGATCCGAGGGTCGGAATGGGATTCCGAGAGTTTCTGCAGCTTCGTTAGGTCATTTTGGACTTGCCCGCAAAATTTCAAGTCATTCGGAGATGATTTGGTTGGGTTTCTGATCAAATGCGAGTTTCGGAAGTTTTTGGAAATCATAGGCTTGAATTGGATAAGAATTTGGAGTTTTGATGTTAGTTTTGGTGTTTTGAGAGTGCAACTAAGTTTGAATGATGTTATGGGACGTGTTGGTATATTTGGTTGGGGTCCCGAGGGGCTCGAGATTGATTTCGGGTTGTTAACGGACATTTTGGACTTAGAGCAACTGCTGGTTTTCTGGTGTCAGTGCAGCAGATTTTTACTCTCTGC
>MDKH01162627.1:0-10074 GCA_005239495.1 Nicotiana undulata
TTATCAAAACTCATTTTTTATCAAATTTTCACATAATAGCTTCCCGGCTACACACCCGGGCTGCGCACGCATGTCGAGGTGAGACTAACGGAGGCTCTCGGAGCCTCGGAACATAGATATAGCTTAAATTATGTAAGATGACCTTTTGGGTCATCACACAGAGTCTCCCTTCTGTGTACTTACATTTTTTTTATTTATTGCCTTTGTCCAATTTATTTTCGGACAAGCGTTGTATAATTGTATAAAATCATAGAAATTGCTCATGGACTTGTGTCACCGGGTTCTGGGGATGTCTTGGTGTTCCTCTTCTGTATTAAGTTGTTTCCTGCCATATTTAAATTACCAAATTTATTTATTTAAATGATGAAAATGCGTGAAGAGGCTTCGATTTCTAAAATGTTAAACAGGAAAATGTTCCAACTGATTAAGGGTTCGGCTTGCCTGACAGCGGTGTCCGGTGCCATCACAACCCATAGGTTTTGGGTCGTGACAACATGGTATCAGAGCTCTAGGTTCCCGTAGGTTTCACAAGTCATGAGCAAGTCTAGTAGAGTCTTGCGGATCGGTACGGAGACGTCTGTACTTATTTTCGAGAGGCTACGGGGCTGTTAGGAGTACTTCCCTTCTTGATTCCTCATCGTGCGATTTGATTCCATTAAGGCTTATGCCTATGATTCTTCCTACTCAATATTATACGTTGCGAAGCTCTTGCTACGACTCGAGGATTTAAGGAATTGAAATGGTGCTACAGATATGGTGCGAGATGTTTTCCATGTGCTGTTGTTGTTGCCCTGCAGAAGGATAATATGTTGTTTCAACTCAGTAATTGTGTTTCTGGGGACTTTGAGGCTATGCTCAGGTTGTTATGATGCTTACGTGGGATATCGCGTGGTGTTGACAGGATGGTAGGATGCTTGCCCATATGTAGGGGCAATGAATGACTTAAATGAAGGTCTTCTCAGGGCGTGGTTTCGAGATTTCAGTATTTTAGTTCCGGCGGAGGAAAGGCACTTGGACTATGAGTGGTCAAGTTCGGATTGATAAAGTAGTAAGCTTGGTGTTATCGAGCAAGGTGGAGTATTCACATGTGTTGTGGTGTCGTTATTTGATCAAATAGGATATGTTAAATTCGCTGGTGGTATAGCTCTTCGGTTGCATGGGGTTAGAGTGCTGTGAAGCGGTGTTGAGGAAGCGGTTGTTAGAGATCGTGGAGTGTAGTGGTTCAGAATTGAACAGTTACCTCTAATAAAGGCAGCTCGAGAAAGATGCTCTTCGGAGAGTTCAAAGTTTTGGCGATTTGCTGGTTCAAAGAGCTACAGAGAAGGATGTTGAGTTAAGGACGCAATTGAGAAGCACGCGATGAAGGAAGATATGTGAAAAGTGATAGGTGGTGGTTCCATTTCAGAAAGGTCAGGCGTAAGGAAAGGAAGTCGGGTAGTGCTTAAAGGAATGAGATTAACCAAAGTGGGGGAGCCACCTGCAGTTGGGTTGTGGGGTTGTGTCCTCATGGAGTTGCAAATTGTCGGCATATTGGCAAGTGGTTACATCTAAGGGAAAGGAGTAAAGAGGTAATTGAGCATGGCATTTGATAAATGTGTGTGAAGTTGGTCCTATGGACCAGGGTTAGGCGTTGGAAGATTAAGAATTCGTGCTTAAGGCATGGGAAAGTTGTAAGGGTAGCGACTCAGTCACGCGCTTCGTTGAAAGGGTGTTCATGTGCTACGAGAGCCTTGGAGTTGATTGTATTCAGGGCCAGCCAGGTGACTCTCAGTAGTTGTCCTAATGAATTCGAAAGTTAAAGAATGCATTGTTTAAGGGTTTCAGGCAGTAGTATAATTAAGAATCGAGCTTCTGCATTATAATCTCTAAGAGGAAGAAAGATGGCTGGAGTGTTCTATGTTATTTAAGCACGCTGGATAGTATAGGAGGAGTGAGAAAAATAGACTCCGGGTTGTAGAAATATTTTTAGGAGGTTGTGAGACGGGTTGCGTGGTTTAGGCAAAATGGTCTCGTGAATTCAAGGTCACTCGGGGAGAGTGAGGGTTGAGTTGCTATGAGTTGGATGAAGTTACTACTATATCCGAGGCAGTTAAGATGATTAAGAGAAGAAAGACTGGTTAGTCGTGGTTGAAATGGCCCGTGCACGGCAGTGATCAATTCCTTCGGTGTGATTGAGTACGAGTATGGTTTGCGCAGATGTGTGTGGGGGCCTGTCGGCCATCGTAATAGATTTCAGTTAGAAGCATCCAAGTGCTATGGCCTGTCAGGTGTATGCGGGTCCTGAAAAGGTTGTGGTGGTTCAGACCACTGCTTAAGAATTTGCATGCATTGTGATTTTTGAGAATTCACTGATGTGTTGTCCTGGTTCTCTTGAATTGAGGTAAGTAAAGGTTTCTATGTGATGAAGTGTTCACCCTCTTAGTGGTCCATGATTTAGGATGGAATTCCTATGCTATTCTAAATTGACATGTTGTGTGCAATAAAGAGGTATGTAACTGGAAGTAAGAATTGAGATTGTGGTTTGGTGTCGACAAGGATGTTATGAGCCCGGGGGAGCAAGAGTGAGAGAGGTGAATGTTCAGAGGAAGCTGATGTTGACTTCAGGGTCATTTGAATTTGGTGCTTGGTAAAAGAGACTTTGAATCCTGGTCATGGGTTCTCGATGTGTTTGGAAATGTTGGTATGGTCGGTGTTATGGATGTGCATGCTTGTATTTCGTGTGGGAGGTCGTGGGAGAATGATTTCAGTAGGATTTCCTAAGTATGAGTGGTAGTCACTTGATGGATTGGAAAATTTTGACCAAGTATAAGGAAGTGCAATATGAGAGTATGTGCCTTAAGGCATTCGGTTCAGTTGATTGTGGATTCTGGGGTGTTTGTCCCGGTTGCGATGGTTGTTCTTGTGTGTTATGAGAGGAATTGGGGTATTATGAACCCAGGTAAGGCTATCAGCCTAGTTCAGTGTGAGCAGAATCGACTTGAAGTGAATGAATGGATTTAATCAAATTATGGGCTTCATGCGAGTCAGATGGACTCATTTCAGTATGGCGCTCCTCAAGGAGGGGTATTGGGATAGCAGGTGTTGTCCCGTCTTCGTCAAATTCATGTGACATCGTGATTGTGCCGTGTGAGCTGTGAAACAGCTTGATAATTTAGTATGTGTTGAGATTCCGCGTGGTGATGTGGTTATGTGAGCAGAGTGGCTCTCGAGATTCAGGTTATACATCGCACCTCAGTTGTGCTCGAGTGGTAGTATATGGCCCCATCAGTCTCCCCATAATGGTATTATGCACTTAGCATACTTGTGGTCGGTATTCAGTGATTTGTGGTAATGAGAAATTCAGCTCCGCGTTATCTCTTTATGTAAATTTTATGATGAGATCGGGTGGCACGCCGCCACGGGTATGTTATTTGGATCAGGTTTCACGCCGCAATAGAGTGATGTTGAGTAGGGCTCCTATAATTATTATTTTTCTTTTGTTTTACCTCCTGTATTTTGGGGAGAGTTTATATTGGTTGTGTGGGTTGAGTAGTCCTTTCCTAAGTCATTTCTTATGTAACATGTTCAAGTTGTGGCCTATCGGCGCATTGTGGCATCGTGTGAGGCTAATGGTCGTGTTTAGGGTGAATGGTTGTCTGAGCAGTTCATACTGGGTGAGACAAAATTTATAAATCTAGGATCGGTGGGATAAGACTATGCAAGTATATTACAGGACAATCCCCATCATTAGTTGTAATGAGATGATGATCTTAGTCAGGAGAAAGGATTTCAATGTTTAGTTAACTCTGCAGTTGGTTAGGAATTTCGACACATTTCCTCCGTTGTGGTGGTATCGTCAGCGTTATAGCAGGATGTATGTGTGTATCTTATAAGGTGCTTTGAGAGCATCAAATTCGTAGAATTTTGGCTATTAAGGTTCAGGGAGCGTCATTGTGGTCAGATGATGGATTATGCGGTGTATAGTGCTGATTCAGCAAAGATACGCAGTTGTGTTCTGGTGCCTCGTGTGGTAGTTGATGCGGTGTTCACATATTAGAAACATGCATGGCAGAGAATTTAAAGTGTTGGAAATGGGGTATGAGTTTATTATATGGATAAACGGGAATATATTCACATTTTATCAAGCTAATTTGCTCAATTGGGTTGTGGTAGCACGGGCAGGTGCACGGGGTGTTAAATAGTGATTTCAGATAATTCTAGGACAGTTCTTGGCACGCTCGAGGACGAATGTCTGTTTAAGTGGGGGAGAATGTAACGACCCGACCGGTCGTTTTGAGATCCAACGCATCGTTCAGCAGTTGAGAGTCATGAACAACTTAATTTCGGGTATTGTGACTTGTGTGTATGGTCAGAATTAAAATTTCGGAAAGTTCAGAGTTAAATTTAAAGGAAAATTCTCATTTCAAAAGCCTTAAGTTGAAGAAATTGAGTAGGATTGGGATTTTGAGTAAACAATCTCGGAATCAGGATCTGAAGGTTCCAGCAGGTTCGTATGGTTATTTTGGACTTGGGCGTATGTCCGGAACGAGTTTTGGATAACCCGGGAGCAGTTTGGCGTATATTGTGGAAATCAGCATTTTTGAAGGAATTTCCTAGGTTTGGCTCAGAGCACATTTCATAGATATTGATGTCCGTTTGGGATTCTGAGTCGGGGAATAGATTCGTATGGTGATTCTGGAGTTGGGAGCGCGATCAGAAGTGAATTCAGATATCCGAAAGTCAATTTGAGGTTATTTGGCTAAAGTTAGAATTTGAAGGTTTTGAAGAATTCGACCGGAAGTGGAAATTTTGATATCGGGGTCAGAATGCAATTTCGGAAGTGAGAGCCGGTCCGTAATGTTGAATATGACTTGTATGCAAAATTTGAGATCAATCGGACGTGGTTTGGTAGGTTTCGGCATCGAATGTGAAAGTTGGAAATTTCAAAGTTCATTAAGTTGAATTCTTATGCGATTCATGATTTCGGCGTTATTTAAGGCGATTTGAAGCTTCGAGCAAGTTCGTGGGATGTTATGGGATTGAGTTGTGTGTTTGGACGGGGTCCCGGGGGTCTCGGGTGTTTTTTGGGTCATTTCGGAGTGTTTTGCTGTTGCTGGTTTCTGGTGCTACTGGTGTCCTATGCGATCGCAGCCTTAGTTGTGCGATTGCAGAGAAGAAATTGAGGGGCGAAGATTTTGGGGTGCTGGTGTGCGATCACGGTGAAGGGCTGGGCAGGCTAGTGCGATCGCATGCAGGGATCTGCGATCGCGGAGAAGGAATTTGGAGGGCTGCTGGTTGGCCTACGCGATCGCAGGAGGTGCAATGCGAACGCGGAGAAGGTTGGGGTTTGGTCTATGCGATCGCGAAGGCATTCCCGCGATTGCGGAGAGGAAAGATCTGGGCAGTGTTGTTTAAAATGGGATTTTTGGAAATTCTCTTTCATTTTTCAAAAGCTATGGACGAATTTGGAGAGCTCTCCAAGAGGGATTTCATCAAGCTTCAGAGGTAAGAGGATTCTACTCATTTCTAAGATTAATACAAGATTATTACATGGTTTTGATGTGAGAATTGGGGAAAAATTTGAGGAAAATTTGAAAGGAACCTAGAATTTGGTAAATTTGATTTTAGCAACAAATTGAGCCTAATTATTGGAGTAAGTTGTATAAATGCATTATTAAAGCTTCGGGTTGGGATTTTCTTCAAGAAACTTCGAAGTCCGGGCACGTTGGCCAGAGGGCATTTTGGTCATTTCATTGAGCCGGGTTGAGGAACCTTGTAATTTTAATTTATTATGATCTATTGAGTATATTTTCATTGAATTATCGTTATTCGAATAGTTTGGGGGCGTTGCGCATCCTTTGAAGATGTCGTAGAGGCTTGGAAGCCGGTGACGAATCTTCGGAGCAAGGTGAGTCTCTTTTCCAACCTTGTAAGGGGAAAATGTCCCCATAGGTTCCTTGTTGCTATGTATATATGTTGAGGGGGCCACGTACGTACCAAGTGACAAGAGTCCGTACGTGGAGACTATATTGCTATGTCGGGTAGCTTTAGGACTCACAAGCATGCCTCTATGTGCCCCATTTGTACCTTTGTATGTAATTATGTGTTATGAACTGCTATTACTGTTGAGGTGATATGGAAAGGTGAAACATTATGATTTAAATCCCAGTTGACTATTCGTGGTATTGGTACAATCCTGTTGAGTTCACTGTTGAGTTGTTACACACATGTACATATATGCACTTGTTATCGAGTCAGTACACGAGTCGCATGTATGATGCGTGGCCGTGGGTCAGCTTCTTATTATCGAGTCAGCACACAAGTCGCAGGTATGATGCGTGATCGTGGGTCAGCTTATTATTATCGAGTCAGCACACGAGTCGCAGGTATGATGCGCGATCGTGGGTCAGCTTATTATTATCGAGTCAGCACACGAGTCGCAGATATGATGCGCGATCATGGGTCAGCTTATCATTATCGAGTCAGCACACGAGTTGCAGGTATGATGCGCGATTGTGGGTCAGCTTATTACTATCAAGTCAGCACGCGAGTCGCATGTATGATTCGCGATCATGGGTTAGCTTATGACCTCAGTCCTTATGACCTCCCTTATGACTCCGGCCGGTTGTCTTGTCTTGGTATGTGTATGATCACTTGAGTTTTGAGTAACTTATAACTGGTTTGTCAGGTATTTGTCGAGAGGAGGATAAGATACATTGGTGTTCCTTTTTAGTTATCACCTGGATTACCCTATTTGATATGCACCTGTTGTTTATTGTCTTACTCCTATGTACGTAAAATTAATTGGTACTGTTCAAAGATATGGATTTGTCAGACATCTGAGGAAAAGAAAGTGGAAACCGTCATCTATTTTGATAATTGAGGGAAAAGGGGATGGAAATAGGTATTTACGTATTTTTCAGAAATTACTCAGACTTCAGTGCTTTGTATGTGTAATTTTATGCTTAACTGTCTTCACATGCCTACTCCTTTCATCATATTCTGCTATATTGCTATTGTTGGACCTTAGTGAGTATCGAGTCGACCTCTCGTCACTACTTCTTCGAGATTAGACGGGATACTCACTGGGTACATATATGTATATGTACTCATGCTACACTTTCTGTGCATTTTGTTGCACAGGTACCTTGTAGTACAGGGATCGAATCGGGGACTTATACGGGCTGCAATCATCCAGAGGCATTCCGCAGCTGTCAGAGTCTCCCTTCTGTGTACTTACATTTTTTTTTTTTATTGTCTTTTTTCTTTGTTTTCGGACAAGCATTGTATAATTGTATAAAATCTTAGAAATTGTCATGGACTTGTGTCACCGGGTTCTGGGGATGTCTTGGTGTTTCTCTTCTGTATTAAGTTGTTTCCTGCCATATTTAAATTACCAAATTTATTTATTGAAATGATGAAAATGCGTGAAGAGGCTTCGATTTCTAAAATGTTAAACAGGAAAATATTCCAACTGATTAAGGGTTCGGCTTGCCTGACAGTGATGTCTGGCGCCATCATAACCCATAGGTTTTGGGTCGTGACAGGACCGTTAGTATCACGACCCGAAATCCCGCCTTCAGGTCGTGACTGCGTCTAACGTTGAACCCGCTAGACAAGCCAACGTGTACAGTTAATCTAACATCGCAATACCAATTTAACAGAAATAACGAGAACAACTTATAGTTTTTAACAGCGGAAATAGAATAATAACTCAAAATGTTAAGTGAGATAGTAAATACATAACGTCGCATAAGCCCAAAACCGGGATGTCACAACTCACGAACTATCTAAACAGAATGCTAAATACAGGGTCTGAAAGGAAATACATACTTGTCTTGAAACTAGGAAAAGATAAGACAATGAGAGATCCAGAAGTAGAAGAGACACCATGGCCCACGTACGCCTGCGGGTATACCTTGAAGCTCTGGGTGGACTGAAGGTGACTCCCTCAACGCTGTCCACTGGGTCCGGGTGCGGGATCTGCACAACATTAATGTGCAGTGTAGCATCAGTACAACCGACCTCATGTACTGAGTAAGTGCCTAGCCTAACCTCGGCCGAAGTAGTGACGAGGCTAGACTTGACAACAACGTTAACCTGTCCTATTCTACAGCAGATAACATGGAAAAGACAAGGCAAGAAATAAGCTGACAAGTAAAGGATACGGGGGCAGTTAATGGGGAACAAGTGAGATAAAGCAGTTAAATTGACATATAGGAGTAAACAAGAAAGTCAATTTAACACAAATGCTAATGAAACAAGTATAAATGCCAGAAATGCAATAATGGCACGGCATCACCCTTCGTGCTTTTACTCTCTTCCTTACTATGCAAAATATGATGCAATCAATGTGAATCATGGCACGACATTAACCTTCGTACTTTTAATCAATGTAAATCATGGCACGACATTAACCTTCGTGCTTTTAATCAATGTAAATCATGGCACGACATCACCCTTCGTGCTTTTACTCTCTTCCTCACTATGCATTATATGATGTAATCAATGTAAACCATGGCACGACATCACCCTTTGTTCTTTACACTCTTCCTTACCAAAACAATGACAAGTATAAAATGGCAAGGAATGTAGCATAGTGGAAATACAGTTCAAAATCACCCGACAAGGGGAATGCATCAATCAATATCATAACAATTGCCCGGCAAGGGTCTCAGCTATAACCAATCACTTCAATTTTAAACTTTACACTTGGGCTCTCAATTGAACCAATATTTCATAAGCTCAACAACCAGTATTTTCACCAACAATTAATTCCAAGTAGAGACAATTTCATAATATAACGAACATGGAAGTAATAATAAGATTTCTATCAAAAGTGGACTCACGGGCATGCTTGACACACAATGCATAGGTACTCGTCACTTTACCTATGCATTGAACATGATAAACACTTAGCACATAGCATATAATACCTATTCCCTCACAAAAGTTAGGCAAGACACTTACCTCGGGTCCAAAATATAGCAATCAACCTTCTAACACCGCTTTCCCTTTGGAATCTGACTCCGAAACGATATTATCTAGACATAATTAACTCAAGTATATCAATAATGACTCAATAAATCAATCCCATAGCCTAATTACCCATTTCCTAGCATTCTTCCAATACAAAAATTCGACCTCGGGCTCGCTTGGTCCAAACACGAGGCTCGGACCAAAACCCGATCACCCATACCCCCACGAATTAGAATATATAATTTGTTTTGAAATCCGACCTCCAATTGAGGTTGAATTACCCAAAATTCCCAAAACCTAACTCTACCCAAAACCCCTAATTTCTACTTTGATTTTAGGATTTTAGGCCTAGATTCGAGTGATTACGGAAGAAAAGTGAAAGAAATTGGTGTTAGAATCAATTACCTCTGAGATGGTAGTGATGGAACTCTTCAAAATGGATAAGGGGTTGTGGAGAAGAAGAAGGAGGTGAAAGATTATGAAAATCCCGTAATGGGTCTGCTTTGGGTTATTAAAATAACTAGACAAAAATTACCCTCTGCGATCGCAGAAGGGGAGTTGTGATCGCAGAAGGGAGCTTGGTTGACCCTGTGCGATCGCAGGAAGATATATGCGATCACGGAGCATTGTGACCTCAATCAATGCGATCGCGGGCGACACTATGCGATCGCGGAGAGATATACCTAACCCCCAGCTGACTCCACTGAGACTCTATGCGATCGCGGAGAAAGAATTGCGATCTCATAGTGCAATCCAGCTACCCCCCACACATAAGCCTTTGCGATCGCGACCCTATGACTGCGATCGCAGTGAAGGAAACACCAGACACTAGAAAACTGAAGAAAAACCAGAATTTTTGACACTTAACACACCCCGCTAGCTACCCGAAACTCACCCGAGCCCTCGAGTCTCAAAACAAAAAACACACACGACTCCCAAAACATCATACGAACTTAGTCAAGCATTTAAATCACCAAAATATCACCCAAATCATCGAATTAAACCTCAAAACTCTTAGGATTTTCTTAAAACTTCATAAAGCTTATTTTTTCTAATTTTGATCTGAAACACGTCATTTCAAGTCTGTTTTACACCAAATTTCACAGATAAGTCACA
>MDKH01120332.1:0-71747 GCA_005239495.1 Nicotiana undulata
GAGGTTGGATGCATTCCTATTTTCTGTGACAACACTAGTGCAATTAGTATGACGAAGAACCCAATTCATCATAAAAGAACTAAGCACATATATATTAGACATCATTTCCTAAGGGATAACTATGAAAAAGGAATGATCTCAATCGAAGTTTGTGCTACTGACAAACAAATTGCAGATATCTTTACTAAAGCATTGAGTAGGGAGCATTTTGAGAGAAACCGGCTTGAATTAGGGATGATTAAGATCACCTAGTTGAAAAACAAATGAAAAAAAAAATTGAAAAAAAAAACAAATTTGGCTAGAAACACTAAAATAGATAATTAATCAGACTAATCATTGCTCAGTATTATGACTTTACTGCCATACTCTCTTGCCATGTATTAATATGATTCCCTGGTTGCTAATGATGGTTTTCTATCTTTGTAAATTGAGGCAAATTAAAGACTTTAACACGATAAACCTGGTTCATCGCTGCTGGTTTATCTGACTGACAAGGTACGTGCTCATCTCCATACACTTATTGAAATAATTATAGTCACACGTGAGCATGACTCTATCTATATTTGGTTCATTTCAAATTCTATGTACTTATCCTAAAATGAACCAGTTCCAAAGAGTCCCATCATATCTTAATTAGCCTAGATTTAGGGATCCCTAACCGTCTGATCAATGACACCCTACATCGATTAGACTTCCACTTGACTAATAAATCTGCATGTTGTATAATTAATAACCACATCTTTAAAAGGCCATCATTACCTCCTCTCTTCAAAAGCATAACCGTCGAACCTAGTTCTTCATATTGATCGACTTTCTTCTCTTCCAAAATTATTCATAAAAATGTCTTCACCATCCCCTGCTTCATCTTCCTCCACCAACCCTGATTATGGGGATGATAATTCTAGTTCTAATTCTCCATAAGTATACAGTTCACATTCTCCAGCCAGATCTTCAACCCCCCAAAATCCTCCAGTTCTTGAACCTACTCCTGAACCTACACCTAACCCTACTTCAGCCCCCAGGGCGCATAGAGTGAAAGTTTTGGCCAGAAAATCAGTTGCTTCTGGTTCTCGTGCCAAGTTTCTAGAATAAATACTTCAAGCTAGCAAGTTCCAAGATTCTGAATTTTCCAGTGAATCCTTCAAATCCGCTAATGAGGATGAAACACCAGGTTTATCTGACACTGAACAGGGAAATCTTGAAGTTGGTTCTGCAACGGGTATGGATGAGGACAGATTTGTTTTGGTTGGGTCGACTGTGGATGTAGAGGTGCCGGATAGGTGGAGAAAACTTGGTAAAAATATTAACCTTGAGAGAGAGGGAGAAGGGAGCTCAGTAAGGGGATCTGGGAAGGACGGTGCCACTCTGGCTATTTGTGGCCCCCCTTCTGTGATTGATGAAGGAGTCACAGATTTAGGGGGAAGCATTTCTGGGGAAGCAGCAGCAGGTCTAGAGAGCCTACAACAATCAGTAGATGAACCTGGTTCATCTATTGAGGAGACGTTGGCTGAGATGCTGAGGAAGTTGGGGGAGTCCTATAATCCCAAAAAGAAAAGAACTTCTAAGTCCAAGAAGGCTACTACCCCAGTTTTACCAAACAAGAGGAAATCTTAGTTATCTGCTGATGCTCCTGCCCCAAAGATTCGAGGTTGTCAGGCAAGGAGAAGAAGAATTGGAAAGAGCTCTGAGAGAGAGCAAAAAGAAGAAGGCTGCCAAAGGAAAGGCAAAAGTGGGAGAGCTTATTGAGGCAGTTACTATTGATGATGATGCGCTGAACCTGGTCCATCATGAGGAGCATCTTGCTCCCGTTGTGGTTGATACACCTAAACCCAAGAAAGCTAAGGTTTCTTCCAAGAAGTCAGCATTTGTGTCTACCACACCTTCTACCATTGTAAAGAGGACCAGGTCTGAGTCAAGAAAAGTCAAGATTACTGATGATGATGATTGGAGTGGAGGAGAAGAGGAAGAGTCTGGTGAAGAGACTGACAAACTCACCATGTTTGGAAAGCGTACTATCTTGAAGGGAAAGCTGGTTAGAGACCTTGAGGAATCAGGGATGATTTTCCTAATGGATACCCTAGACGTGCAAGGGTGGAAGGACATGGTTTTTCACCTGGAAGCAAGGCTGGCTAGAAATGAGTTGGTTGAATTTATGGCCAACGCAGTTGTCAAGGATGGCAGGGTAACTACCAGGGTTCATGGAGCTGAAATCTCATTTGATGCAAAGGAGTTGGGGGAGATACTGAATATCCCTGATGAGGGTTATGATGAATATACAAGGCAAAGATGGCCTAATCTGGATGGTATGTCCTCAACTCTCAACATCACCAGGTTTTTCTGTGAAAATGATCAAGAACCTGAGCCCAGGGCAGTATTCAAGAGCGAGATGCGACCTCAGCACAAACTGTTCTTTGAGTTTGTGATCAAGTTTCTGCTGCCAAGACAAGAGCGAAGGCACATTGCCAGATACATGGACCTCACGCTTATGGAATGCTTGTACATGGGTAAGCAGATCAATTGGTCTGCTTTCATCATCCAGCTCTTGGACAGAGTTGTGAATGGAGCAAAGGCGCATGCTATATCGTATGGATTTATTCTGACTGATGTGTTTGCCCACTTCAAGGTTCCTGTGAAGAAAGCTGAGATGGCTACTGCTAAGGACTATTTTGGGAAGAATACACTGCTGACATGTGACTACATTGTAAATGTTTCTGAGGATGAACCTGGTTCATCTAGGAAAATGCTTGTTAACAGCAAGGTCAGGTCACTTGTGCAGGAAGGTGAAATAAATGATGCGAAGATCCTTCGATTGAAATCTCGCCTTATTGAGGTTGAAGCTGAGCGGGATGCTCTTAGAACTGAATTAGCCAAAGAGAAGGAGAAGAATGAAGGTGTTCTTCAACAAATGCTCTCCCTTCTTCAAGCCAAGACCACAACCCCATCTGCCCCTTCCCAGCCCTAGGAGTCCAGTGCCACCAAAACCCCTTCAATGCCCAGTTTGGGATTTTATCTTGTTATGTTTTTTTGTTATGCTCATGGTTGCGACTGTTTTTAATTCATTTTGTGTATGGTGCTTGATCTATGATCTAATCAATGAATTTTCTTTTTGGTTATTGATTCTGTCTCAGTTTCTTAAATAGCTTACATTTGATTGGTTTCTTTTGATGATTAATCATGCTTTGCACCTACAGTTGCCTCAATGGCCATGAGTAAATGTTAATAACTCTGGTAAGTTTATCATTTTGCAACTTTTCGATGATGCCAAAAGGGGGAAGATATGTGCTTCAAAGATTTTTGTGATATTTTATAACCTAATGAACCTGGTCTCTCCATGATAAATGCTTAAAAACTTTACAAAGTGTCTAGGTTGGATTGAAGTATGTACAGGGATGAGCATAGAGTTTGTCATCATCAAAAAGGGGGAATTTATTAAACCAAGTCACTGCATGGTTTTCAAGATTGACAAATGCCTACCCAGTTGAACCAGGTCCATCAGGGCAAACATTATCAAACAAACTCATTGGCACAAGAAGCGTACATGCACGGGAGATAAACATGATCTGTGAATTATCTATGAACTAAGAGGTTGTCTCCTAAAGCGAAAAGGTTTCAAAGTGATAAGAAGAAAGAGTTCGAATTCAGCAAGGACATAAACAATCGAGGAAGTTGAGATGAATACAAACTCTTCCACCAAGGAAAGTTGCACTAGAACTGAACAACAACATCTCAACTACGGATTTATAAATTATTGAAGCATTCCTGCTGAAGAATTGATCGCACAAAGACAGAAGTGAAACAAGAACTGAAAGCAAAATTACCAAAGCAATTTTGCAAGCAGAATCCTTGTGCGACACAAAAGCTACTTGAACCAGCTAGAAGAACCAGTTCCATCTGTTATCTTTTGAGTCTAGTTGGTTTGTAGTAGGTGATTAAATATTGTATCTTTCAGCTTTATTAGAAGCAATTATAATAGGTACATATTGATCAAGTTAGAGTTAACTTGAAGTTTGTCGCAATTAGCTAGAGGCTAGTTTGGCACAAAGGGATTAGAGTTAGTCCTTAGGTTTACAAAAGAGTTTATTTTGTAAATGCTGTTTGGCTTAGAGTTGTAGTGAAGAGTTTGGGAAAATCCTACTGGGAAGTAGGTCGTGATTTTTTCACCTTTTGAACCAGGTGTTTTCCACGTAAAATTGTTGTGTTCTTTAATTTCTGCAATTACTTTTCCGCAAACAGTAGAAGTTGGAACACCAAGAAGAACCATGTTCTTCTATAGAGATTGCACTCGAAAATTGGACACTACACAAATCACCCCTCTTATGTTGTATTGACGTATAAACATCAGTGTGTCTTTGTCTTCTCTACTTCTCTTCCTTATCCAATTTTTCAAGCCATAATCCAAATTAATTTCAAAGTACCCTATAAAATTTTAAACCTCTCCAATTACAGTTACATGTTCCATTTGGTCACTCATATGAGCTTAACATCATAGAGGGGTTATGTTTCAAAAACATTATGCAGTCTTTTTTATTCTAAAAGTTAATTATTTTTTCAATGACCTTACTAACTTGTCTTCTCACAAGTTATTCGTTAACAATTGCTTTGTTGATGGGTATATTTTGTATTTAAAAAGTAAAAGAGGAAAGGTGCTGATAAAAAAAAAGAGTGAAAAAAAAACAAAAATGTTAAAATGAGTATATATCAAAGCTAAAGGTGTAGCGAGTTGAAGCCATTAATACACCTCAAAAATGTAGTCAAGGTAGTGTCAGATTTGTCAATTGTTCATTGACAGTGCACTTGAGTTTCGTGTATACACCAGGCCAGCATGCATTTCATATATAATGGCCTCTAGTATACCCTAGATGATTTACAATTCACATCAAATCTGATAATAAACTTGATGATTCATGGCACAAAAAACAAATTAATTTTCGGTGGAAACCATGAAATATAATTTTATCCAGCTGTAAAATGCCAAGCATGGCAAGGATCAAACCAATTTCATACAAATTAACCATTTTGACCGAGAGGAGCCTGTATTCAAAGTAGGAATATTCTATAATAATAAAGTTACAAAACTACTTTCAATATAAGTGTAAACTTGTTAGCGTTTTTACGGCGGGTAAATGAAAAGTGGAAGAGACACCTTTTCTTGGATTGCACATCATCATCGCACCCTTTCATTGTCTATAAATAAAGAGGTTTAGCCTCATTGGTTTTTCAAAAGCAAAACGTAAGTATTTTGTGTGATTTGCTCCGTCATTTAAATTCGTCGAAATTCTGTGATTTGAAGTGCCGCTATCACAGAATAGTTATTCCGTTCTATCCTGGGAGGAATTAATCTGCAACCTTGGGCATTGTGAGGGGATTAAATTCCTTAAGGGGTCGTTTGATCTGACGTATAAGAAGGTATAGTGCTGGTATACAAATTTAATACCACCTTAATACTTTGTTTGGTTAGCAAATCAGGTATAAGTTATCCCAGGATTAAAATTAACACCGGGATAACTTATACCTTATAGAGGGTGGATAATTAGCACTGGTATAACTTGTACATTCTTCTTACAAATTATGCCATTGTCATATTTAATACAAACAATGGATAAAAAACAATCACATCATAACTAATCCCGGCATAACTTATCACAACATAACTTATACCAGTATAACTTATCCCGGCATAAATCGTATTCAAATCAAACGATTCCTAAGAAAACACAAGAAACTTATTTTTTCATAAATTAACGTTTATTGATTTACTGGTTTTGTATACAGAGTCATAACACAACTTTGATTTTTATACCAAAATCACAAGGTGACAAGTCATTTACTTTTAACTTTAAACTAAAGTATTCAAAAGAAATGAAAAGATCGTCCTCAAGCTCAGACAGACATCCAAAAAGGTCTGATATTTGTCTATATTATATACTGTAGCACATAAAGTCTGATTCTTAAAAAGAAGGCACGTGGGCTGCACTGATTAATTTAGAGGAAAAAATAGTTACAAATACAGTTGCAAAGATCTATTACTGATCCAGATCTCTTCTCTACCTCTATCTCAACTTCAAACAAGTCAGCAGACATCTAGGTAACATCCTCGTTTTCAAATCCCATCTCCCAGGTTTAATATGTTGTTTAAAGTTTGTTAATTATCTTTGCAGTTTTCGCTTATTGTGCTAAACGTTCTTGAAAATTTCCAGTTGCTGTGAGTAAATTGATGCATAGGTGCTTGTTTATGAGATTGATCAAGAATTTACCTGCTTTGATGAATTGGGTTGTTTGTAACTGCCATAAATATGTTTGATGTTCTGTTGGATGTGTTTAATTTAATTCACCTACCAGGATTATTTGGATTATTGTCTGTCCCCACAGGTTAACAAATTAACAAATTAGCGATCTAGATCAGCCCGATGCACAAAGCATCCCGCGTTAACGGAGGGCCCTAGGAAGTGCCTCACCCCAGGGGTGTGACGTAGACAGTCTACTCCGATGCAAGAATCAGTAGCTGATTCCACGACTCGAACCTGTGACCTATAGGTCATTCGAAGACAACTTGATTGTTGCTTCATTGACTTGGACATTACTTCGGTGCTTTTAATCCTTCCAAATTAACAGACTTTATCGAACCAAAATTTGGGGTGAGGACTTGACAACAAGAGTGTATATACCATAATCATAATTAGTATGCAAGTGCTTGATTTGGTGATTTTTTTTAGTTCTACCCTTGTTAATAAAGCTTTACCCTGCTACCATTAGTTAATGATCAAAGTCATTCTCATTTGTTTTTAGCTTCCAGAATCCTTTTTCCCACCCTACCCCCTTCAATAGCCACCTTGAATAGAAAGCCTCGAGCGCGGCTACTCCTTTCTTCTCTCTAGTGATTAAGTGACAAACAAAGACTAGTTTCCAACCATGTTGTTTTCTGATGATGTGCTGTCTTGTGTATACCGACGTTTATTTCTTAAAAACTCTTTGCTGCTTGCAAGCACAATAGTATTCGTACAATGACCACTTTAAGACCAATTGAGTTATGTAATATTTTATCGCAAGGCAATCGTTACAAGGGGAACTCAAGTTCAGGGTTTGTTATGCGTGGCACGAAACATTCTATCATGAACTCTTTACTTACCCCTGTAACACCCGTTGGTTCTTCTATTGTTTTAGCAATCTAGCATGCTATTATCGATATTCATAAATCCTTTAATATATCTGGAATTAATCCATGGGAAATTAAGTGTTCGTTCCCATTACCCATATGGGAGATTCGAGAGATCTGTAGCTTAAGACGATCGAAATAAACCCTGTTGTCTTTTTAAGTTAAAAAAAGGGGCAGCCCGGTGCACGAAGCATCCTGCGTTCACGCAGGATCCAGGAAAGGAGTATGATATAGGCAACCTACATTTCCAAATAGCAACCCAAATCTGACGAGTTTCTTCTTACGTTCTGCATCTAGTGTGGCATAAAATAAATGGAAACCCAACATATAACAATAACATGGTGGCTGTTGTGAGGTACTTTCTCAGCTATGCTAATTTGGTAAACTTAGGACCCAGTACAGTCTATAACATATGCATATTGGTTTCTTTTGCTATGTTCTCGTACACCAACTTAATTATTTTGGGCGTCCCCTGTCAAGCAGTAAACTTTTGACTAGCTTCTTCAATATCTAAGCATTACATAAGATGCATAAAAGTTTCATTTTTTCTCTTACTCTAGCATTTTTTCAGTTCATACTTGTTTTCAATATTAATAAAAATGATTCTGTAAGTGATGCAGAACAAAAGAAATCTGGTAGTTTTGTTACGAGTAATACAAAATCTATCCTTTATTCCCTGCAGGTGTTTTACATAGTATGGCCTTGGTTACCACTGCTGAAGTTTGTGATGCAAACCCACAGCTTATTGTGAGTGGTGAACTACGGGCACTGCAGCCAATCTTCAAAATATACGGCAGGCGCCAAGTCTTCTCTGGACCTGTTGTCACTTTGAAAGTATTTGAAGACAATGTTTTGGTCCGTGAGTTTCTCGAGGAGAAAGGTAATGGAAGAGTTCTTGTCGTCGACGGAGGCGGCAGTCTGAGATGTGCAATTTTGGGTGGCAACCCTGTAGTACAAGCTCAAAACAACGGATGGGCTGGGATTGTAGTAAATGGTTGTGTAAGAGATGTGGACGAAATCAATGGGTGTGATATCGGAGTAAGAGCTCTGGCGTCACATCCAATGAAAGCCAATAAGAAGGGTATTGGAGAGAAGCATGTTCCGATAACCATTGCCGGGACTAGAATCTGCGACGGTGAGTGGCTTTATGCAGATACTGATGGTATTTTGATTTCAAAAATGGAGCTATCTGTTTGAGAATGTTCCCATACCATATTAAGTACACATCAGTTGTGAACTTCTATTTTTATATATAGCTTATGATGGGACTAGTGCTATATATGTATTGCAATTATGAGCTCTGTTAATCTGTTATCTTCTGTAAGTCAAGCTCATTATCACTGGAACACATTTAACTTAATTTTACTCTATTTCCTCTTAGACACTGTCTTTGCTAGTTGAACTGCAAATCTTGGCACTGAATAGTAGTCGACGAGTAGTTTCATAAGGAATCGTTAAAGTGATTTCTTTAAGGTAAAGATATTCTTAGCTTTGAGCTCAACATGAAATTGAACTTTAATTGAGCAGGTGCTGCGCGCGCTTAAGCTTGTACCTTTGTCTTGTTCTGTGTTCCTGGACTTAATTTTAATCTCTTTTTAGATGTGACTCTTTTTATAGTTTCTTAGATTGGAACTTGTGTGTGCTGGTTAGTAGCATTTTATTCTTAAGATATAGAATTTCTGCATTAACTGATCATTACTATCAAGAACTGTTTAGAAAGTAGCAGAAGCTGTCAAATGCCGTATGCATTTCTTGGTTGACCTTATGATTATGATCATGGTTGATTAGGAAAGCTATTTGCCCCTCACCCTTCTATCTTGAAGATGAAAAACCCCCTGGCTGTCGAGGGCAGTTTTGTTTCTAGACTCTTAAGTAACTCTGCCAATCGACCTGCATGTTCTCTTTGATGAACTAAATTTATTGTTTTGATTCTCCAAAAATGTTCCTGGGTGCGTGTCGAATCCCCGAAAGTAGTGCACAAGATTCAACACGAGGACGGTAGCATTTTTGAAAGTCCAAGCAACATAGCCTGGACCCTAGAACTCCTGTAGATATGCAGGCATGCTGCAATTGATGACCTCTGACTTGTGTTGTCTTCAGGTCAGCCTAAGTGACACAGGATCTATATACAAATAGCGGGTCATATCCATTGTTTATTTTTTCAGCCATATGCATAGTGAGCGGGTATTTGGGTTAATTCTTCTTCGTAATTTTTGCAATCTAATTAATGACAACTGGTAGCCATGAAAGAAGGCATACTATTTATAGTCCAAAATTAATTATAAGGGTTAGCAAGTGGAACCCAAACAACCAGCGTGAGACTCTGGCTCTTCAATGCAACCATAATAGCTGCTAGCCCGACCTTTGATGTCACCTAACCTTCTTTTACACTTAATATTAGTAGTCAAAATATTTCGAATTCGCCAAATCACCCGCAAAAATCCTTCAAACCTAGACCTTTTTATCTTTTACAAAAAAATTAAATTTTTAGTGATCCAATCTAGAAAAATATAATATTCCACAAGCAAAAATACTCATGATATAAGAACAAGGGGGAAAGGTGATGTATAGAATTTACATGTATTATACACATTATACACTAGTATAAAGTGTATAAACACTTTTTATACATCGTTGAACAATATATATATATATACACACACGCGCGCCCACACACTCTTTGTATATAAAATATATACAAAATCATATGAACATTAAATTTGTATAAAAAGTGTATATGCATATATCAGTGTTGATGCATCTTTCATATAAATGTGCATACATAATATATACACATTATATACAATATTTTCAACACTCACCATAGCCACCATAATCTTTCACGTCCAGTTTTGTGTAATACGTGTATAATAAATGTATCATTAGTGCATAACGTATACACACTGATTATACACCATATTATCCAATTATTACACAGTGTATAAATAAAGGAGCACTGACGATAATGGAAGACAACGAATTTGGCCGGAAAAAGCTTTCTCCGGCAGCGGCTATTTTATTTTCTCCATTTCTCATCTTCTTGCAGAATTCATCCGGAAAAATATCATGCAATACTATATATGAAAGTGGACAAAAAGCGAAGAAAGCAGCAATCATAGCCAGACTTTTGCCAGAAATTACTTAAAGAAGATAGATATTTTTGCATCTAAGTAAAAAAGGAAGAGATCACAGAAGAGAAAACTAAAAAAAGACGTGTGTTGGTTTCGCTATAGGAGAAGAAAAAAAGAAGAGGGAGTGAAGAAGGGAAAAGATAAATAGAGAGGTGAAAATGGAAGAAACTGGTAGATTGAAGATCGGAGAAGATGAGAGGACAGAGAGGAGAAGTATGCGATTGAAAGAGGGTAGAAGTGCATTGAGAATAGTGGTTATAACTTGTCAATAAATTGAGCCTTAAGACTATTTCGGGTCCACGAAAGAAAATACGGGCTAATAAAATTTTGAGGGGCTATAGAGGGGTGAAATTCAAAAATAGCTAGATTTACAAGTGGTAATTGAAAAATAGCCACAGTTTCAAAAGTAATCGAAAATTAGCCACTTTTCATGTAAATATATATTATGCTGAAATTTTTTGTGTTTTGGAGTTCCAGCATGAGGTTCATACACAAGTGCATCAATCTCCAGCATATTATGCTGGAACTTTTCATGTTGCAGCAAAATAGTGGCTAATTTTTAATAATTTTACAAATACTAACTATTTTTTAATTACCAGACCGAAAACTGGCTAGCCTATGCTATTTTAACGCTACATAGGGTCGTTTTCTCGAACATAATAGTTGTGGGCTTCTCGCCAAGCCTATTATGAGGAGAACTCCGCCGTCGTGCATTATAAGGGTCAATACATTTTGGTGTACATTGATTCCTTAATATTTGCAAAATTTTCATAATTGAAACATTATTCCCCTTTTAGAAACAAAAGTCACATAATGTTTTAAAGTTAAAAGCATCTTAAAACTATTTGAAAATATATTAAATGAATTCAAAATAATAATAACATATAAAATAGGCACCCAAGGACGTGACAATGAAATAGGTTGAGAACCATGAGATCTCAGGTTCAAATTCGAGTGGAGAGAAAATACACTTGGTGATTTCTTCTTTATATTAGAGCCTTGCCGCCTTAGTAGACAGAGTTACATGATACTTATTTTGATGGGAGGTACTGTTAGAACCAAAAGACTTTAAGATAAAATCATTACCCAAGATCTATCGTGTCAAATCATCGAGAATAAAAAGGAGGCGTGCCTGAATCCGTGAGCGCCACAGAGATCATTAGATCTTTCGATGTACAATCTTCCAAATCAAGACATAAGTCGTTCTACTCTTCCATCGATGGGATGTTAGAAAGAAAAACCTACATTTGCTTTGGGGATCATAACCATATTAATAGGTGCTCAAGTTTATGTATTTCTAATTTAGCCCATCATCAAATTAGAAATTACATCCGAGTATCAACACATAAGACCTCATACTTTACGAGGTATCTAATAGACCCATTTAACTTTAAAATCTTAGCAGATCACTTTTTATTTGGGTCAACATTTTAATGATAGCAACCAACATACAACTAATACCATATATCTGCAAGTCCATAACAAGTTATAATAATCTCCCACTTGGACTACACATATAACTCTATAATTGTATGTCACCTTATGAGCTCAAAATATGTGCTACCACAAACTTAAGTACCTCCGAACAATCTCGTCCATCAATTATGCTAATATTGAAAGCGGCTTTCATTACATTTATCGTAACTAAACCTTCCTTGATCACGAATACCAACATAACCAAATGACATAGATCAAGTATGGATGTGTAGCATGAAAATTATATGCAATGTGATTCATGTATTCCTTCAACTGGTCCAACAGAAAAATAAGTCATAGTGAAAAATAACGTGATACTTTATTTCTGCAAAAATAACATCAAATATATATAAACCGAAATCATTACCTGAAACCTTAAGGTGAAACAAAATTGTGTCCGTAAATAACATTTAAGAGGTTACAAACTCCCACTGAAACCTGATTTCCTTAAATGACATGACACTCATATGAGCAATATGCTCATGAAAACCTTGGGTGGTAGTCCCTTAGTAAGTGAATCCACAACCATAGAGTTTGTAGCAATATGCTCTATAGAAACCTAGCCACCCCGAACTCTTTCTTTAACAACCAGGAATGTTATGTCAACGTGCTTTGGCTTTTGTCGAACTCCTGTTGTTATTGGATTTTAAGATTGCTAACTTATTGTCACAAAATAACTCAAGTGTACTTTTAACTTTATCTAATGAAAAATTTTGCAGTCATATTCCACAATCAGAACTACATAATATGTTATAAATTAACTGCCACAGTGAAAAAGGCTATAAGTGCTCGTTTAGCACTCTTCCTTATATAGCTCTTCAACCAAGTATGTCATATTATATCAGCATCTAGTGAAGTCGATATCCGAATACATGATTATCTTTAATTTTTTCGACTTTCTTTATGTGAGTATAAAATATTTGTTCTCTGTAATTACCTTTTTGAACCTTAAACTACTTTCACAAGATAAGTTAAAAAATAATTTAAACATTTGCCCGATATCCCTAAATTAAATGAGATATGCAGACGCATACAAATTCGATCATATATCAGACAATAAAAAATATAATTACTCCCACTAAACTTGTGGTATACAAAATAATTAACAAGATTTATCTCGAAATCAAATGAGACAATAACTTGATAAAGTTAATAATACTATTAATGAGACACTTTCTTAAGTTCATAAATGATTTTCTTTATTGAAATCTATTCTTGAGGTTGTAGAGTTTGTTCTTTGGGAACTACTTCTTTAAGGATGGGTTGAATAGTATTGTCTTTGATCCGAATTTACTTATTGAATAATGTCAGGTTTAGAAATCTGTTCATGAGAATTGACAATACCAATTAGAGGAATATAGTTATGTTCCGCTTCAAAGATAAAGTCCTCAACTCTCTCTCTCTCTCTCTCTCTCTCTTCCCCGCAAACCCAACATCCTTAAGGAATCTCATATTGTTGGAAAAAATAGATTTAGTAGTGGGACAAAAATTCTGAAAATTTGAGGGGATGGAAGATATTATCGGACAAAAATCTCTTAATTTTCTTTTAGAGATATGACCTTATCTCTCGTACCATAAAGAAATTGTCTGCTATATGGCTAATTTGTCGTTATTGCCAATTATGTTAACATGCAAATTTCATTGAACGAAGCAATCATATCAAGTAAGTATAGATTATTGTAATCTAATAAAGAACCGGGACCAACCAATTTTGAATTATGACAGAGACTAATTTTTTTATCTAATAAATAAAAATAATCACACTTCCTAATACAGAAAGAAAAATCAAATCCTATCAAAGAAATGGTGCAACATAATTCTCGTTCAAATTCAAATAAAACTGGTTCTTAACAATAATCTAAAATTTCTAATTTCTTCGAATTCCACCGATTTATCGTCACTATCGTAGATGTATTTTTCACCATCATCAGGCTTTCGATAGTTTAGGCAAACTTGCATAGACACATTGATGTGAGTTGTTATATCAGAATCTATCTGCCATCTGTGTCTTGGTACCGAAGTCAAATTAACCTTGGACAAACAAAATTTTCTCTTTTTGTCCTTCCTTTTGTCCTTAGGCACAACGCCTAAGTGAGCACTTTCTATCTTTTCCTGCTTCAGTCTATCCTCTTCCTGAACACAGTGTGAGATAAGATCATTTAGAGACCAAGTCTCTTTCTGACAATTATAGCTCCTCTTAAACTGGTTAAACTGTGGTGGAAGGGATATCGAAATCAAATACACTAGCAAGTCCTCGGAGAGGTCCAACTTAAGTGCTTTCAACTTAGAAGCAAGATGAGACATTTGCATAATGTACTCCTGATGCTACCTTTGCCTTGATACCTCATTGAAATCAAACTTGTCAAGAGTGTACTAATCTCAGCCTTTTCACTCTTGACAAATACATTTTCAATTTCAGCCATAAATTCTTTATTCGTCTGAACCTTATCGGACATAGTGCCCCAGAATGTTTCTGGAATGGCTTTCTTCATGATTATCATACACATGCGATTTGATCTCTCTCACCTTTCCATCTCCCTCTATCCATTAGAGGTACTATTATCTGTAAGAGGTGGTGGAGAATCAATCCTTAACGCAAGGTCGAGATCCATGACTCCGAGAACAATGTTGAGATTCTCTTGCCATGAGCAATTTCAGCTGAATCAGAGAACGACAAATGACGAAATAAGATTATATAAAACTTAAAACCAAAATGAAAATAAGTTTGATTAAAGGTAGACCCCATATCAAGATACTGGCCACTCCATTAATACTTCATCTTTGGACAAAATATTAACTTGTAAGTGGTATCTTGTTATAGTAACCAAACACTGATAATAACGAACATGTCGAATATTAAATCTTCCTTTGGGACGATTTAGTATTCACACGTAAAACCAAATAATTGCCACACGTTTATTACCACAAAATGCACATGTAATTCTGATAAACATTAACCTTCCTTTGGACCGATCAATATTTACATAATTTATACGCACAAACCTTTTATATTTTAAAATAAATAAATCTCTACACGAAAGGTCACCTTGGCAACATCAAGCTTCGACTTTATTTATCTCAAAATATATACAACTATACAAATATTAAATTTCAAATAAATTATGGTGGGTCGAAATTTATCTAAATGTGCTACTAGTATATTCAAAATTACAACAAAAGAATATTGCATAAATAACTCTAACATTAACAGTTATGGCAACAATTTGAGGAGGACAAAACCTTCGTTCGAACTTTTAATTGCTGCAAGAGCGGCGTCCAGATTCCAGAAGCACAAGAACCACTTGCTCTCAACCCTTTATTAATTTGGTATTTCTCAAATATAATCAACACAACCAAATACGTAGAGGAGGGAAAACTCCTTTCTTTGTAATGCCACAAGTATACAAGTAATATTTTTTTATTGCTGAAAATAAATTTTAAACCAAAAAACAGCAATACCCAGGATACAATTTCTATTTTGCTGCACGAAATATCCCAACTTGCTTTTTTTTTTTTGGTCAAAGTAAAAAAATTTATTCAACCAAAATTGTATATTTACATCCACTAGCTCTATTTGGACTCAAGATCTAGTCATCTCTATCTCAATTTATCTAAGAGTGTTAACTTTTGCATTTACATTCATAAGCTATCTACTCTTAGCTAGGATAACTATTCAAGCTATCTAATATCTTCTTCCATTTGCTATAACTCTGTCCTCTAATGTGCAATTGGAGGCTGATTTCTTTGAGTCTTTGTTGACTCTCATTCTTTTCATTTTGAAATCTTTTAGCATTTATTTCACTCCATACATGGTAAATTGTTGCAGCAAACATCCATGCCATTATCTGGGCTTTAGCTCTACTTCCTCTGCATTTCTTCGACATCCAACATACCTCCTCATTCCATGTTTTAGGAGTTCTATTTTCATTCATCCACTTCAATAACGAAATCCAAATATCACTTGCATATTTACATTCAAAGAACAGTTGCTCCAGTGATTCTGTATTTCCCTTGGAGCGTAGAACACACTCCTTTGGAACATTTATTTTCCATTTTGCTAGTCTGTTCACAGTTGCAAGCCTTTGCCTTATAGCTAACCATAGTATGAATTGATGTCTAGGAATCCGTCTTGCCTCCATGGTAAGATTTTTTCAGTAAACTTTTTGATATTGTGGTTGGAAAGATAAGTAAGCTGCCTTGATGCTAAACTTATCCCCCTTGCTGCATTTTTCCAGTTCCATCTTATAGTTTCTGTTGCTAAACCAATGTCTTGCATCAAATATTTTCCTCACAAGCCAGCAAGCAAGCTTGTGCAGGTGTCTTCATGGACTCTATCTCCTTGCTCTTTATGTAATAGTCATGTATCCATTGCACCCATAGTGATTCCTTCCTTGTAGATACTGCTCATAATAGCTTGCATATGACTGCTCTATTCCATAAAGTATAGTCTATCAACTTTAGACGCCTGCTGACCTTGGCATGCACAATGATTCCCAAGAGACCAAAGCTTTCCTTGATGCTTCATAGCTTTCAGTCCATAAAAAAGTTCTGCATATGCTTGTGATGAGCTGTATAACCTTCTTGGGTAAGACAAAAATCTGAGCCCAGCACGTTTGCATCTCAAAGAGAACACTTTTGATCACCTGTACCCTTCCACTATAAGACAGAAACTTGGTAGTCCAACATCTAATTCTGGATATCATCTTCTCCACAATTGGCATGCATTGTTGTAAATTGATCTTCTTGGAAGAAAGTGAAACCCCCAGGTATTTAAATGACAGTTCTCCTAGTGCAAACTGCATCTCATTCAAGATTCGCTGCTTCAGTTCCTGAGAAATTCCAGCAATGTACAAAGAACTCTTGTCCAAGTTTGCTTTCAGTCCAGACACATCATAAAAATGATTGAAAGCTTGGATCATTAATTGGATTGAAACTTTATCAGCCCTGCAACACATAAGTATATCATCAGCAAAACATATATGGACCAGTTTCATCTTACTGCACCTAGGGTGGTAATTGAAATCTGAATTATGTTGTAACTGTTTAAGGGATCTGTTGAGGTACTCCATAATCAGTACAAACAGGTATGGGGACATGGGGTAACCGTGTCTAAATCCCTTCCTTGCCACAAACTTTGGAGTAACCCCTCCATTTAGCAATATAGCATAGCTTACAGTAGTCACACATTCCATAATCCACCCAACAAATTTCCCAGGAAACCCAAACTCAATCAGAATAGTTCTAAGGAAGTCCCATTCAACTGAGTCATAGGCCTTTCTGATGTCAACTTTTACCATACACCTAGAAGAAACCCCCTTCTGCGTATACCCTTTCACTAGCTCATGTGCAATGATTACATTGTCTAAAATACTCCTTCCTGCTATAAATGCTTACTGTGAATGCCCAACAATTGTGTTTGCTACTAGTTTAAGTCTATCAATAAGAATTCTTGCTATCAATTTATATAAAGTTGTACAACAAGCAATGTGTCTGTATTCCTTAAAAAAAAAAACTTTCTTTATACAAGATACAATGCATAATCACTCTCCTTTTACAACCAAAATAAGGTTTAACCTAAATTCATGTTTACTTGCTTTACGAAATATGATATATATTGCACCAAATAAAATTAAAATTAATTCATCATCAATAAACTTAGAAAAGGAGTTCAACTGAGTTTTTTTACTAGCCCATAGAAGGGAGTCTAACCTTCAAAACTTAACCAATTTGCGCATTGTTGTTGCGGCAACGAACTAAATCCATTCTCCATTAAACTTCTTTTTTTTGTGTGTGTGTTTTTCACTAAGAAAAACTTTTGACCTAGAATCAATCCTTAAAATGGCATACAAATTGAAATCCAACGCCGCAAAGATGGTTTAAACCAGCTACTTTTTCTTTTCATTATGAAACAACACTTTACACAATTATCCCAACAATTTAACATGATATAGGCTTTGATGCCAATTGTTAGAGCCATAATACTTTAAGATGAAATCACTCATCTTTTATCCAAGATCTATCATGTCAAATAATCGAGAATAAATACTAGATGCGGAAGCGTACCTAAATCCATTAGGTCTTTCAGTGTACAGTCTTAGTCGTTCTACTCTTTCCAGATGGGATGTTCGAAAGAAAAACCTAAGGCTGATTTGGGGAGCATAACCCTATTAATACGTACACAAGTTTATGTATTTCTAATTTAGCATATCATCAAATTAGAAACTACATCCCGGTATCTACACATAAGATCTCATGCTTTACAAGGTATCTAATAGACCCGTTTAACTTAGCAGATCACTTTTAATTTAGGTCAACATTTTAATAATAGCAACCAACATACAATTATTCCTAATACCATATATGTGCAAGTACATAAAAAGTTCTAATAAGTACCACATATCCTGTGGAATTAATCGAGGTGCGCGTAAGCTCTGGCCCGGACACCACGTTATAAATATTTAATGGGACATGATGAAGCATATATTGTTCCAACTTAATACCAAAAAGGACATATCTTTAGGGTGGCTGAAAATAATCCACTTATTAGAGAACACTCCCTTTGAAAATAATTGTCCTTCAGATTGCCAAACTGCATTATAATGTGATTGCAGAGTGTACTTGGAAATGCTTATTTGTAGAATCAAGCCAAAAAGATTATAGATCCATTGAATATATCAGCAGCTGGTCTGTATTGTTAGATCAGTAGTCTAAAGTCTTAAAGTAGCATACATCCATTCAGTCAATTTTATGTCCCACCATAAATTGAGTGCCCATTTTGTCATTTGATGCTCTCACATTGTCTGGTTTTCTTTTTTTTGTTCTTTGTATGTTATAGCTTACAAATTGTTCTTTGTGTCTATCTTCATTTAACTAAATCAATTAACTACTCATTCCTAAATCCTACTATTATTATGTGTTGCTCTTATGCCTAAAAGGAGGTCATGTCTTTATTCATTTAATGGACCCCCTCATCTAGTCGAACTTGAACTTAAGTCAATTTGTTGTCATTGAAAGCCCAATCAAAAGAGAAAATCATATCTACAAAGCTCATCACTTAAATAAGGCATTGAAGTCAGGAGGTCGACCCTCGAATTTTTTCTAATGGATCCGCAGAAGCAGGGGTGAAGCTATGTTGACCCAAGGGTGGTAACTGAACACCCTTCACTGAAAAATTATATTACATATAAGGTAAAATATTACTTGTTACTGATTAAAAATAAACTTTGAACACCCTTGCATAACCTATTGGTAAATGATGTTTAAAATTTGAACACCTTTATTGAATTTCCTTATTTCGCTACTGCGCAAAAGAAACGAGCCTCTACAAATAAAGTCATTGTACCCTTTCCTATTAGTAATAAGGCTGTCAAAAGGTTTTTCTTAAATATCCTTATAACATAAATAACAAGGATAAGAACCAGAAGCAAAGTCACAAATAGTAGTTACGGGTTTGAATGAAACTATACCAGTATTTGCATTAACAAATTCATTAAATATTTATAAATATTTTTATGAACTCAGTAAACAAAACAAACTATGAGTTCGGTGGCAAATTGAGAACTCATAAATCTAAGAACACCAGAGAGTAAGAACGCGCTCTAAGTTTTCTTGTGTCGTCTAATTTGTTGTAATTCATCATTTATTTTGTTAGCTTTCGCATGATAACTAACTATTTCAATTCTGATAGTATGAATGCAAGAATTAGGTCCGCAAAGAGGGCTCACCAATAAATCTGTTCTAAAGTTGGCGTGTTATTGACTTGCTCATTTATTAATTTATCCTATTAATTGAGTTCAACCCTCCATTTATCATCCCTAACTGCATTCATCTTTATCAAAAAAGGACCATGTTGAAGTTGAACCACTATTGATTAGATGTACAGTAGGTAAGGGTGCCCACATATATATCGACCCACTATTTCCTACATTTGGTAATGCCCTTACCTTTTGGTAATTGATAATATTTGTGCTTTATTTTATTCTCTTCCAACTTGTACTCAATAGTCGGTTCTGTGTTGTCAACCATTTATAATTCTTGGTGCAATCAATGTCTTCACCAAACTTCTAAGTATTATTTATATAATCTTTGTTTCATCTGAAATATGTGTTAAAACTTTTCGTTATTATTTGCTCAAAACATAGTATTATATTTGGTTTTAGTTAAAATCGTGAGGTATGAGGTTAATGGGCCAACGAGCTAGCTCTATTTAATTTGTCGCAACATTACTAAGCTTAGCTACTCCACTAAAATTGAAAGCACACGAGTGTCACATTTGTCATGTTGCTAATTATCAATGCGTACCTAGCTTTTTATAGAGGAAAACGATAGGGAAGATTACACAGTATAGTCGCTCCAAAAAATAATAGTCGATAAAATATATATTTTTGTATATTAATTATAATATACTTATCTTATACATGTTTTTTATATTTTTAACTAACGGATATAATTATTTTTGGTTGATTGGTCAAACGTGCAACTTGCTTCAAATAATACATTCATTTGTCTGTATGTTTCACTTCATATGAGTCATGGCTTTCTAATCTTTGTCTATTTCACCTCAAATAATACATTCATCTTTGTCACGTATAACTATTTTTTTTTTATCTCACGTACGTACATGGACTTGAATGGAACTTACGAGTGTGAGAGCAAGCTTGTTAAATTTGATGCTGATACCAATAAAAGAATATGAACAGCCAATCAAAAACTTATAAATATTTTTGATACCCATATATACTCAACATAAAAGGGAGCCTTAAAATAATGGTAGAATTATTTCTATTTGACCTTTTGGTTGTGAGTTTGAGCCGTGGATTCAGTCACTAACGCTTGCCTCCTTGGAAATGTGCACTTTTTTCGAATTCCGCATGTACAAGAGATGTTTTGTGCACCAGGTTGCCATTTATATATACTCGCGGTTGGGCATGCATTATACAATTCTAACATGTGGATGTTTAAAATTGTCAATCAATTCGACATTGTGACTTGACGCAAAGAGGAGGACATTGTGGATATGGTCAGAAACATTCATAATGCATGTGTTCTGAAGATTGCAGCTAAACACAAATTGAAAACATCAAATGGTATGTCTGCACATGACTTAAAAAAGATAGTAGAAATTAATTCCTGCTTCAATGACACAACATGTAAATTAAAGGTTATATCTGCATGTTTTTATGATACAAAATTAAGATGCAGAACTTGAAACCTTACAGTTATGTCTGTGTTGGAAAAGTATATTTGATAACTTTATGTCCTCAAGGACCACTTGATCGCCATTATTGAATATAACTACCAAGAGAATATTGAAGTAATTAATGATTGAATTCTACTTTTTGGGCAGTTGAGCTAACAACTTAAAGAATGATTCGGGGAAAGTTAATCCAATGAGTTTAGGTCGAAAAATGGATTTTATTTTATTTTCTTTAACCGTGCTACAATATATCCTTGTGATTCGACTTTTTTTCGATTTCGTACATAACGGAAGCTTAGTCACCGTTGCCTTATATATAGTATATATTATGAAGTGAAAGTCTACTAGTGTTCCGGGATCGAATTTATCATTTTCTAGTTTTTTTTATTTGTGATATATAGGCATATACGAATTATTTTCCGTTATAAAAGTTAATTTCATTATTTTGATTCAATAAACTAAATGGTTGTACGACTCAAAGGAGAAAATGCAAACAAACCTATGTTTTCAATAAAGAAAAGAGACAAAATAAATATATTGGACCCATATGAAAGATTTTCATTGTATTTTAATCATCAAGGCATCTACTGTGATTGGTAATTAAGGCTCGATATTGATATTTGAGGAGAAAAGGTATGGTCCATCTATCTATAGAATGCAATATATGTTGGAAAAAATGATATTGCATAATCGCTCTCAAAATAATAATCGAATATATATATATATATATATATATATATATATAAATTATATGAATTTCATATATTTTTACCACTAACAAATATAAATAATTTTGGTCCACCGGCTAAAAATGATCTTTCACATAAAGAAAGGGAAGAAAGAGAACAATGAAGACTTTGCCTCTCTTGAGTAAAAAGCAAAATGAAGAAGAATAGAAAATGAGAGACTATCTTTTTCTTGGCCGCTGGGAATATCTTTTCCAAAGAAAACATTATTCCAATACTATTGTGTAAGACTTAACGACAAGATCCTTATTTTCTCTTTCAACAAAATAAATTAATTTTTAGAAGTTGGTCAGGACACACGGGCTATGGGATAGTTTCAAGTAGACAGTTTCTATGAGACGTAGGCCTTCCAAAAGGTAATGAATGTGTGCATAAGTTTTCCACTCTATCTATTTCTCTTAGTTTTTCCTAATTTCCTCTCCCATAACGAGAGCTTAGCTTATTACACATAATGGACATTTTTAGTCGTTAAATTTAATAAACACCTAAGTAGATATTGTTTGCCCATAAAACGATATAGTTGAATTTGCAACGTGGTTTATAGATACGGTATAGTTGAATTGGCAACGTTCACTTTTTCCCCTTTTCGTCAACGTTTACTTTTCAAGCCACCACCGTCCCTTCCCTCCCCTCTGTTTCCCTCCAGCACCCTCATCGGCGTAGTGCAACCCAGGTAAGTTTCTCCCTCTTTTCCTTTCTTGCTTTCTCTCTCCTCTGCCCTTCTGCTTTCTCTCCTTCTCTCTTTCTCTCCTTCTCTCCTTCTCTCTTTCTCTCCTTCTCTCCTTCTCTCTTTATCTCTCCTCGTTCTTCTTCCCCTTTCTCTAGATCTGGTCTTCCGGTAATCACCCAGACACCGTAGACCATATTCCGGTAACCACGGTCCAAACAGGTAACAACAACGACACCAAAAATTTCTGGGTAGCTTGCATTTTTGCGCTGCATCTCTTCGGACCCTGCTAGGTTTGCGAGGGTAGTAGCGACATATATCATCGCCAAGGACATTAGGAAGACGATAGAGGCGCCATGTTCCTTCTTTCCTGTTAAATTGATTGATCCTCTTGCTTAGTAGTTGCACTGCTCTTTCATTTATTCGTTGTAACATTCTTGCTCTGTTTTTACTTGTTAATTAGTAGGATTCTTGCATTGACTTGAATTTAAATGCATTGATGTGACCTCGAGTGTGCTCTAAGTCATATTTTCAAGTTCTATCCTCGGAATTTGGTACCTCCCGCTTTCCTGTTTCTCTTGGTTGTGTTAGTTAAATTATTGCCATTTTAGTTAGGATTAGTTTAATTGTACAATTTGTGTGCATGTAGGTATAACTTGTTATCTCCTAGTTTGGCCTGCTACCTATTTTGTGTTAGTAATTTTCCTTAGTTTCTCATAGGTATAGTGGTTGTGGTGTGGGATGGTCGAGTAAGGTCATGTCCTCGGAGGGGGTGGGGCGGGGCAAGGGACATGGGGCGGGACAGGAGGCAAGGGAGGTAAGGGGAATAAGGGAGCTTATAGGTTGAGGATAGGGTCATAAAACATTGGTACATTCACGGGTAAGTCTATAGAGTTGGAGAAGATTCTCCAGAAGATGATTGTCAATATATCTTGTGTTCAGGAGACTAGGTGGGCAGGATCGAAGGCAAAGGATGCAGACGGGTATTAGCTGTGGTACTCTAGAGTCAGGAAGGGTAAGAATGGAGTGGGTATTTTGGTAGATAGGGAACTTAGAGAGTCTGTGGTAGAGGTTAGGCGGGTGAATGATAGATTAATGGCTATCAAGTTAGTGGTTGGAGAGTGCCCCCTAAATGTCATTAGCGCTTACGTACTGCAAGTGGATTTGGATGAGGAGGTTAAAAGGCTCTTCTAGGAGGGGTTAGATAAGATGATGCGTAGTATTCCGCTTGCTGGGAGGTTGTTTATAGGAGGATATTTCAATGGACATATTGGATCGACTGTTGGTGGCAATGGCGAGGTGCATGGCGGCTTCGGTTTTAGGGATATGAACCGAGGAGGAACTTCGCTATTGGATTTTGCTAAGGCATTTGAACTAGTGATTGAAAAATCTAGCTTCCTGAAGAGGGAGGAGCATCTGGTTACTTTCCAAAGTATGGTGGCAAAGACTCAGATTGATTATCTCCTCCTAAGGAGGTGCGATAGAGAGTTTTGCAAGGATTTCAAGGTTATCCCGGGCGAGACCCTCGCGACGCAGCATAGGCTCTTGGTGATGGACGTCGGAATCATGATAAAGAAAGAAGATGTTTATTCGAGGACGGCTGAGGATCAGGTGGGGAGCCTTGACTAAGGATAAATCTAAGGAATTAGAGGGGAGGTTATCGGCTATGGGAGCCTGGAGGAGTAGTGGGAATGCCAGCGCTATGTGGACAACGACGACGAGTTGTGTTAGAGAGGCGGCAAGAGAGGTGTTAGGGGTTTCGAAGGGTTTCTCTAGAGGGCATAAAGGCGATTGGTAGTGGAATGATGTGGTCCAAGGAAAAGTGAAAGTGAAAAAGGCGGCGTACTTTAATTTAGTAGAGAGCTTAGGAGAGGAGGAGAGGAGAGAGAAAATGGAGAGGTATAAGGTAGCGAGGAAGGAGGCGAAGTTGGCAGTCACGGAGGCCAAGACTGCAGCATTTGGCCGGTTGTACGAGGAACTGGGGGACAAATGCGGGGATAAGAAGTTATTTCGGTTGGCTAAAGTGAGAGAGGGGAAGGCTCGGGATCTGGATCAAGTGAGGTGCATCAAAGACGAGGACGGTAGAGTATTGATTGGGGGGGGGGGTTCAGTTGGCAGACTTACTTTCACAGGCTTCTGAATGAAGAGGGGGACCGGGATATTGTGTTAGGTGACTTGGGGCATTTGGAGAGCCACCGAGATTTTAGGTATTGTAAGCGCATTAAGGTTGAGGAGGTCGTGGAGGATATGTGTAAGATGAGTAGGGTTATAGCAACAGGGCCTGACGAAATTCTGATAGAATTTTGGAAGTGTGTGGGTAGAGCAGGCTTGGAGTGGTTGACTGGGCTATTTAATGTTATTTTAAAAACAAAGAGGATACCGGATGAGTGGAGGTGGAGTACGGTGGTACCGTTGTACAAGAACAAAGGTGATATACAGAGTTGTAACAATTATAGGGGTATCAAGTTACTAAGTCATACCATGAAAGTTTGGGAAAGGGTGGTGGAAGTGAGGGTGAGGAGGACGGTGTCTATATCTGAAAACCAATTCGGGTTCATGCCGGGTCGTTCGACCACGGAAGCTATCCACCTTATTAGAAGGTTGGTGGAACAATACCGGAATAAGAAGAAGGATCTGCACTTGGTGTTTATCGACCTGGAGAAAGCGTATAACACGGTTTCTAGGGAGGTTCTCTGGAGATGCCTGGAGGTAAAAGGTGTGTCAGTAGCTTACATTAGAGTGATTAAAGACATGTATGACGGAGCTAAGACTCGGGTTAGGACAATGGGAGGCGACTCAGAGCATTTTCTGCTTGTTATGGGGTTACATCAAGGATCTACGCTCAGCCCGTTCTTATTTTCCCTAGTGATGGATGCACTGACACGTCATATTCAAGGGGAGGTTGTTTAACCAAAGAATTATATTCTCTGCCAAAGCTATTTTAATAAGTACTCGGGCTTCTGATAACCAATAAAATAAGCTAATAAGTATAATCAGACTTGTAAATAGAAAACAACAAAAATGCGTAAAAGTAAGTGTAATTTAATAATGGTTCCAACTTGTCCTTACAAGTTATATTTTACTACCTTTTATAGGGAATTCCTTAATATAACGCCTACTCTTCTTAATGATTGAGCATTAATGACTAATAATGTCATTAATGTAATGTTACAATGGTTAATCGTAACTGTTGCGTGAAGATTATGTAACGTTCAGCTCATTGATTGTAGATCTTTGAACCTTTCCTTTATTCCGCCTTGATTCATTCTGACCGTGTCTCTTCAACTCCTCAATTAGATTGAGGTTCCCGTATCGAACTGCTTCGTGTGTATGCTATTTCGTTCCTCTTTGTCTCGTGCCTCTTTGTAAAGTCGCGACCAATTGTCGTGTTTTTATTGCTCCACCTGGTTGCCTTGTCATATTAATTAATACACGTGTGAAGCCTATTTTTAACAATACAGATAGTCCCCCCACTTATCATTTATTTATCGATTAAATATTTGGTAAGTGGATACTCATTTATGGAGGGAATATTTTGTCGCCGCTTCACTCGTACCATTGCATCCGTCTCTGTATGTATACGTCGCTTGTCACTTCCATTTAATGCTCCTGCCACGTGTCATTCTCGGATTAGTTATGCAATTATTAATGCCTTTTAGGGCTTTTTGCGGTTGCATCAGTCACGAAGTGACAGTTTCAATTATGACTTTCACATCACTGTTTTTTCCATTTTTTCTTACGGTCGCCTCTGAATATAAATACCCCTTTTCTTTCCTTTGCTTTCACGAAAAACTTCTAACTCCTTTTCATTGTTCTGTAAATTATTCTTTCTTGTAAACATGTCTTCCTCAAGCCAGCAACCCAAAAAGGTCATTATTGTAGATGAATTAACTCCTTCTTCTGCTATAACCCGGAGTAGGATGGGTGGTAGACTTAGGAGTTTAAGTTCTACACCTTCTAGAGGTTCTTCTTCTTCTCTTACTATTCCTCTGCCATCTTCTAGGTCTAATACTCTATCTTCTTCAAGGTCTAGGGCTTCTAGATCTTCATCAAAGAGTAGGGAACATAATGAACCACTTCGCGAACCGAGAGTCGACGAGATTGTCCCTGTCGAGTTTTCTTTTGTAAAATATAATGAGGCCATTAGTACGCAGCTTTCTTCCATGTCATCACATGATAGTGTTGACCTTTATCCTACCCAAATAACAGAGGGTTTAGTGTCACTCGTACGTAGAGACTGCTGTTGGAAGCCTGATTTTCCAGTTGTAGTTCCTAATGATAATCAAAGAATAACTTCTTATAGGATTGGGTATTCTTTTGTATACACTTATCCCTTCATATTAGGATTCAAGCCTCCCATGGACCCTGTTATCATTGAATTTTGTCGATTCTTCAATATTTTCTTGGGACAGGTCAGTCTTCTTGTTTGGAGGGCAGTTGCATGCCTTAGATATTTGGCCAATTTGGCTTCCGCCCCCTTTACCTTTCATCTTCTCATTCACCTCTATTCCCCCATGTTATTCCGTCAAGGAGTTTTTACTCTCGCGGCTAGAAGGAAAAGAGTGTTAGTTATACCGGATGATGACAAGGATAGAGGGTGGTATGTTCGGTACGTTGTTGTCCCTACTGTAGGTTTAGTAGGTGAAGAAAATCTCCCCTTCCTTGAGAAGTGGAACTTTGCACATGAGTACAATTTAGCTCACTTTCCTTTTCTATTTTTAATAAACTATCAATACCGTGACTGTTTCTTTTTCTTTTGCAGCAACCATGGGAACCGTCGAGAATGTCTCCGATTTTCGTGATTGGGTAGAAAAACTTTTGTTAATCACTCCTTTAGAAGAACGTTCTTGGAAATACCTCTCTTCGAGGTTTGATTGGAAGGTGAAAACCCATGGTAAGTGGGGTTTTTTTTTTACTTCTTTCTTTTCCCTTTTTGAGCTTATCTGATCCCTTTCTTTTGTTAGGGTTTCCTGCTCGTGGGATTTTTGCTGCTGTTGTGTCCGCTTCAAAACTTTCCTTGGCTAAGGCGCAGGAAATCATTGTTAGCTCCTCTTCGTCGAAAAGGAAGACAAGTGGTTCCCAGACCTTGGAGGATGAAGAAGAACAAGAGGAAGGTTCGTTGATCCATAGGTCGAGAAGAAGGAGGGTAATCTCTGACGATGAATCTGTCCCCACTGTTGATCCTCCCGTGCCTGAATAAGAACTTTCCGCTCCTGAAGATGCAACTCCCTCTCATGTTCATGAGTCGATTGATCAACTGTTCCAACAGGGTTTTGGTACAGTTTCTGTTGAAACACCTCCCGCTATTTTCCCTCCGTCTGCTCCTGCGGAAATTTCATTTACTTCTCTCGTTGCTATTTCTGCTCCCATTGTTGTTTCTACTCCTCAGCCTATTCCGCCTGTGGCTCCTTCATTCGCCTTTACTTTCGTGCCTTCTATTGTCGAAGTAGGGTCTTCCAGTAGGGGGGTGATGAAGTAAGTATTGATAGAGGTTCCTGCAGGAGGCAACCTCTTGAAAAATAAAGCCAGGTTGATGTTTGGTTAAAGCCCCTGATAGGCCCGGTGGAGAAGTCTAAAATGGAGAGTCATAGCTCCTTAACTTGGATGAATGAGATTGTGCACTCATCCCTGAAGGTATATTTTAACCCATTCCTATCTCTTTTCATATCCTTTACCGTATCTAACTTATCCTTTTATGCAGATAAATTGTGTCGGCACAGAGTTAATGAAAAGAATCATTCAAATGGAGCAACTAGCTAATGACTATCATACTGAGGCTGACAATTGGAAGGAGCAGTTCGAGAGTTTGCCGCTTGATATGGAGGCAATAAAGGAGGAGAAATTTACCATGGAGCAACGGATCAGAGCTATTGCAGCAGAACTAGCCATAGAGAAGGCATCATCAAACCAGGCAGGTAAGAATAAAAACATCTTGGAGTCATCCTTTGCGGAGAAGCTTTCTCGTGCCACTGAAGAGATAAGGAGACTGTAGGCTTTGTTGGATCAAAAGGAGGCTTACTCTGGTGAACTCGTGCAATTGCTTACCCAGACCCAAGAAGACCTCCGTAAATCTTCAGACAAGGTCCAATTTCTGGAAAGATCCCTTGCACCTTTGCAGGCTTCTCATGATGCTGCCGTGGCTGAGAGAGATGAGCTAAGAGCCGAAGATGAACAATGGGAGAAAGACTACGAGGCTCTTGAGGAAGCTGAAATTGCCAAAACCAAAGAGACGATTGTAAAGTCTCGGCAGAGTCAAAATTTCTCATCACCTGAATTTGAGGTCCCTGATGAAGCTGCTACACAAGCCTCGCCATCTCAAGTCATTCCTCCCGCCAAAGATAATCCCCTTGTCTAGTGAAAAAGTTTATGGAACTTGGTCTTTTATTTTATTTGAAACAATTGGTGATTACCCTCGGTCCCTTTGGGGGTAAAGTTTGGTTCTTGTAAGTCCCCAACTGACAACTTAGGGGCAACCTCTGTATAAACAAATTCGGCTTAAGACTAAGTTAATACTTAGATTTTTGCCGTAATATTAATATTAATATTAGCACGACTTTTGATTTCTCGAGTTTTTGTTTTACTCTTAAGTCTTCGCATGCTTTTTGTTAGGGTTTTTGTTTTAACCCTTAGTGTTTGACTTTGCATTTGAAAAATGCTTTGATTTTTCGCGCCTTTTCGAAATAAGCACTATTTCATGAAAGAGGACCCTTTTTTTGATCGACACTTAATGAAGAAGACGTCTCAACTTCATAATGGTGTAAATGTACAAAAGAGAGATAGGAATTTCACATGTTTTATTGAAAAATGTTTTGAAGAAAGTCTTTGTATTATGTTGAACTTTCGTAACATTTTACATGTGTTTGAGTATCGTCTATAATTCTTTTGTAACTATTTTTCTTACAACATATTTGGTATAGATACGAAGGTATGAATTTGTACCCGTAACTGTTTTCTTTTGCAACAGTTTTTTGAATAAATACAAGGGTGTAAATTTTTATCCATAACTGTTTTCATTTACAACAGTTTTTGAATAAGTACAAGGGTAATGCTTTTTATTTTATCCGTAACTATTTTCATTTACAACAGTTTTTTAATAAATACAAGGGTATTCATTTTAACCGTGACTAACATTCTGCCTTTAACCTAAACATTCGTTTACATTTACGAATATGTTTTTTGAAGGTTTCTGAATCATGCTTTGTGTATTTGTCTTTGGCTCTTTGATTTTTCTCATAACGCTTGACTTGTTGGAAAAATGGATCTTCAGGCTTGAGGTTTGACTTTTTTGATAGTCTTCTTTGCTTCTTCTTTTCCTTCCATACTGTATAGTCCCCCAAGTGTTTGAGCTTTGAAGAATGAAATCTCGAGCACTTGACTATACCTTCCTTGTGGTCCTTTTCCTGAAAAGGAAAAACATACGGGACTTGAAGGTATATAGTTTAGATGATGACTGATTAACCCTTAAAAATGTCCATCGAAAAGTTGTAACCCTAGACCGGGAATTCAGTTACTTCCTCGTGTCTATGCAGGTCTAATATCATCATATGGTGATGGGTTAGCTTTTTGTCTATCATCTAAAATGGTTAGTATAATCTTAACTGTACAAAAATGAAATCGAACGTAATGATACCTGCCCGGGGGTATTCCTTTTACTTAGAAGTAATACTTCTTCAAATGCACAGCAGTCCAACTTGTTGGTAAAATTCTTCCATCCATAGTCTCCAGCTCATAAGCACCTTTTCCAGCAATGCCACGGACTTTATAAGGTCCTTCCCAATTTGGATTTAGCTTTCCTGCACCCGCTTCCTTTGTTTATTGGAAGACTTTTTTAAGAACGAAGTCCCCAATTTTGAAGTATCTGAGGTGAGATTTTCTGTTGTAATATCGCTCTATAATTTGTTTTTGAGCTGCCATGCGTATTAATGCAGCTTCTCTCCTTTGCTCGAGTAAATCCAGATTCGTTTTCAATTCGTCGTTGTTTTTTTCTTCCATTGATGTTGTGAATATCGTGCTTGGTTCACCAATTTCCACTGGTATTAAAGCTTCTGAACCATAAACAAGCGCGAATGGAGTTTCTCCCGTGGCTATTTTTGCAGTAGTTTTGTAAGCCCATAATACTGCCGGTAGCTCGTCAGGCCAATTTCCCTTGGCTTTTGCCAACCGTTTCTTTAAATTGTTGACAATGATTTTGTTCGTTGACTCGACTTGCCCATTATCCACAGGGTGATATGGTGATGAAGTGATTCGTTTGATTTTCCAGCTTTCGAAGAATTTTGTGATTTGTGAGCCTATGAATTATGGGCCATTGTCACATACGATCTCTTTTGGTATACCAAAACGGCATAATATGTGTCGCCATATAAAGCTTTTCACTTCTTTTTCTCGCACCTATTTAAAAGCGTCTTCCTCTACCCATTTTGAGAAATAATATGTTAATACGAGTAAGAACAATACCTTTCCTTTAGCTGGGGGAAGAGGTCCTACTATATCCATTCCCCGTTTCATGAATGGCCATGGTGACACCTCTGGGTGGAGTAATTCTGCTGGTCTATGCATATTGTTAGCATATCGTTGGCATTTGTCGCATTTAGCTATGAAATTCTCAGCGTCTTCTTCCATTTTAGGCCAATAGTACCCTACTATGATAAGGGTTTTGACTAAGGATCTTGCTCCTGCGTGGTTTCCACTATGTCCTTTGTGTATTTCTTTTATCACGTACTATGTTTGATTGGGTCCATGGCACCTTGCTAGAGGACCTCCAAACATTTTGCCGTATAGAGTATCACGAACTGGGCAGTACCGCGCAGCTTTCCGGCGAAGTGCTTGAGCTTCTTTTTTATCTTTAGGCACGGTGCCATTCTGCAAAAAACTTACAATTTCGTTTCTCCAATCCCAAGTTAAGTTATTAAATGTTACCTCATTTTTTGTCTTGGTCGATTGCTTAAATCTACCATTTACCTTCGTCTTCCCTTACCAATACTGCACTTACGACAATTTCTGCAACGGCGAAATAGACATATAGCCTTTCCCCCTCTTTTGGCTTAGACAACAGCGCAAGATTTGATAGATAGGCCTTCAAATCTTTGAGAGCCTGCTGGCATTCTTCAATCCATTCGGACTGACTGCTTTTTTAGAACTGAAAAGAATTTAAAACTCTTCACTGAAGACCTGGAGATGAATCTTCCTAAAGCTACAATCCTACATGTTAGTCTTTGAACTTCATTTTTGCTCGTAAGTATATCAGGTATTTCTTCAATAGCTTTAATTTGAGCAGGATTTACTTCAATGCCTCTATTTGATGCAAGGAAACCCAAAAATTTACTTGATTCGACGCCAAAGGCACATTTTTTGGATTTAATTTCATGTTATACCTGCGTAGGATTTTGAAAGTAATTGAAAGATGCTGGAAATGATCTTCTACTTGTGTTGATTTTACCAGCATGTCATCAATGTACACCTCCATTATTTTTCCCAGATGTTCCTGGAACATCTTGGTCACTAGCCTCTGATACGTGGCTCCAGCATTTTTCAGGCCAAAAGGCATGACTTTGTAACAGTAAGTCCCCCTGTTCTTAATAAAGGAAGTTTTTTCCTCATCTGAGGGATCCATTTTTATCTGATTATAACCAGAATAGGCATCTAGAAAGCTTAATAATTCATGACTTGTAGTGGCATCAATCATTTGATCTATGTGCGGTAATGGAAATGAATCTTTAGGGCATGATTTATTCAAATCTCTATAATCTACGCATACTCTCCATTTACCATTATTTTTAGGTACCACTACGGTATTAACTAACCAATTAGGGTATTTTACCTCACGTATTGAACCGTTTTTCAAGAGTTTTTGTACTTCTTCGTCGATCACTTGGTTCTTGAAAGGTCCCTGCTTTCTTTTCTTTTGTTTGACATGCACGAAGGATGGGTCTTCATTTAGTTTATGAGTCATCACTTCTGAGGGTATACCTGTCATATATGAATGGGACCAAGCGAAACAATCTGCGTTAACTTTTAAATATTCAATTAACTTACCTCTCCTGGTGGGGTTTAACCTTGTGCCTATATGAACTTTTTGCTCAGGATTCTGCTCGAACAGTAGAACAGCTTCGAGCTCCTCAGTAGTTGTTTTGATATGCTCTTCCTCTTCTGGTTCCTCAATGACATCAGGTCTGGAATCCATGTCTGTATGTGTTGATGCAACTTCTGTGGTAATTTGATTCACCTTCTCTTTGTCATTTTCTTTCGTGTCTATTTGAGTTGTTTCTTCGTCTTTTGATTCTTCCGCTTCCTCTTTTTTATTAGATTGTACTATTGAATTGATGTTTCTTGAGGTCTGTTGATCGCCTCGAATATGGTGAATCCCCCATTTGGAAGGGAATTTAATTACATGATGTAAATTAGATGGTAATACTTCCATATCATGAATCCATGGTCTCCCCATGATTACGTTGTAAGCCATATCAATATCAATGACTTGGAATTTCGTGTCTTTGACAACTCCTTCTGCGTAGGTATTAATCTTGATTTCTCCTTTCGCTGTGAATGTAGAGTTATCGAACCCAGATAAGGTTCGTGCTTTTGGAATTACACGGTCGTCCATTAGCATCTCTTTCACAACCCTCAACAAAATGATATTTACCGAGCTACCGGGATAAATCAACACTCTTTTCACGTTAGCGTCATGTATAAGTAGAGATATTACTAGTGCGTCTTTGTGTGGAAGCAATAATCCGTTGGCTTCTGCGTCGTCGAATGATATGTTGTCTGCTTCCAAAGTTTCTCGAGTTCGCTTCCCGTGGGTGATTGTGAACTTGGTTGTTCTTTTGCAAATTACACCGTTCACATCTTCTCCTCCGTGTATCACATTCATTGTTCTCTTTGGATATGGTGGCTTAAGGGTATCTTTCCTGTTCTTCATATATGCATGTTTACCTTTTTTACTAAACAATTCTGTTAGATAGCCTTGTTTTAATAATTGTTCTACCTCGCCTTGTAATAATCTGCAATTTGACGTTCTGTGTCCATGATCGTTACGGAATTCGCACCAGAAGTCTGGATTCCTTCTGTTTGGATTCGACCTTATTTCTTTGGGCCATAGAACTTTATCACCCATGTTTCTTAATATTGTAATCAATTCAGAAGTACTTACATTGAAATTGTGGTCTCCAATTCTTGCATTACCTCTATTTCGTTCATCTCGATCCTTTCGGGATCTGGATGAAGATGTGCTCGTATCTCTATTTGATGGTCTGTAATTTGACCGCGTGTTTTTAAACTTGGAACGAGTTTCTCGTCCCGAAGGTCCCATATATGGGTCGTACCTGTTTTTACCAATTCTCTTTTCTGGTTCGGATCGTCTAGAACTGGTCCTGTCCTCTGCTTTTGATTGTGCAATGGTACCTTCTTCTATTCGTAACTTGGTGTTGTACCTGTTATAAACATCATTCCATGTCATGGCTGGGAACTCTCTCAAGCTTTCTTTGAGCCTCCTCGTAGCTTCTAAGCTTCTATCATTTAAATTACTTGTGAATGCCATTGCTGCCCAGTTGTCGGGCACTCTTGGTAGCAGCATTCTTTCTCGTTGAAACATGTCTACAGACTCACGGAGAAACTCTGTGTCTCCTTGTTTTATTTTGAATATGTCCTCCATTCCTTTTTCGACTTTTTGTTCATCGGAATGTGCTTTTATAAAGGAATATGCAAGCTTAGAAAAAGAGCCAATAGAATGTTCGGGTAAAAGAGAATACCATGTTAGTGCTCTTTTTGTGAGGGTCTCTCCAAACTTCTTGACCAACACTGATTCAATTTCTTTCTTAGTCAAATCGTTGCCTTTTACTCCTGTAGTAAAAGCGGTGACATGATCACGTGGATCGGTAGTCCCGTCGTACTTTGGAATATCATGCATTTTGAATTTCTTGGGAATAGGCAAAGGTGTTGCACTTGGCTTCCAAGGTTGTTGAGAATATCTATCAATGTCAATACCCGTGATGACAGGTGGTACTCCAGGAATTTTCTCGATACGATCGTTTTATTCCTTCACCTGTTTCTGCAAGGTTAGTAGTAAAGATTGTAAATATGAATTATTAGACATACCTGGTCTTGTTTCAAGAGACTCATTCGGAGTGCCTCTACTTCCTGAGTTTGCTAATCCAGATTGTGGATTTTCCACAGTAGCGGTGTTGTTTGGAGGAGGCATAGGTGATATAGCTGGTAGCCCCCTCATGAAAGCTTGTAGAGCTTCATTTACACATTCGCCAACCATTTTCTTCACAGGGTCTTGTTCTCATGTTTGTTCATTTCCAATGTGCTCATCATTTTGAGTTGTCGAACTCCCTGGGGATTGGTCCCTTGAACCTCGTGGTGATCCCTGAGGTGATGGAACTGGGATTCTAATTGTCTGTTGGATGTTCTCATTGGCGTTCGACATGATTCACGAAAAGTTGTTTGAGAAAAAACAAAGATTATCAGATTCCCGGTAACGGAACCAATTTGTTTAACCAAAGAATTAGATTCTATGCCAAAGTTATTTAAGAAGTACTTGGGCTTCTGATAACCAATAAAATAAGCTAATAAGTATAATCAGACTTGTAAATAGAAAGCAGCAAAGATGCATAAAAGTAAGTGTAATTTAATAGTGGTTCCAACTTGTCCTTACAAGTTATATTTTACTACCTTTTATAGGGAATTCCTTAATATAACGCATGCTCTTCTTAATGATTGAGCATTAATGACTAATATAACGTTACAATGGTTAATCGTAACTGTTGTGTGAAGATTATGTAACGTTTAGCTCAATGATTGTAGATCTTTGAACCTGCCCTTTATTCTGACCGTGTCTCGTTAACTCCTCAATTAGATTGAGGTTCCCGTATCTAACAGCTTCGTGGGTATGTTGTCTCGTGTCTCTTTGTAAAGTTGCGACTAGTTGTCATGTTTTTATTGCTCCACATGGATTGCCTTGTCATCTGAATTAATACACGTGTGAAGCCTATTTTTACTAATATAGAGGTTCAATTGCGTATGTCATTCGCTGATAACATAGTTCTGATTGATGCGAGATAGTGTTAATGCGAGGCTGGAGGTTTGGAGACAAGCCCTTGAGTCTAAGGGTTTCAAGTTGAGCAGGACAAAGACAGTACTTGGAGTGTAAGTTCAGCACTGAATCGAGGGAAGCGGGCATGGTCGTCAGGCTTGGATCACGGGTTACCCCCAAGAGAGGCAGTTTCAAGTACCCTGGGTCGGTTATCCAGGAGGATGAGGATATCAATAAGGACGTCACACACCGTATAGGGGTGGGTTGGATGAAATGGAGGTTAGCATATGGAGTCATGTGTGACAAGAAAGTGTCGATTATACTCAAAGGTAAGTTTTATAGAGATCGAACATGATGTATGGGGTAGAGTGTTGCCCGATTAAGAACTCACATATACAGAAGATGAAAGTAGCAGAGATGAGGATGTTGAGGTGGGTGTGTGGGCACACTAGGATGGATAAGATTAGGAATGAAGATATTCGGGAAAAGGTGGGTGTGGCTCCTATAGATGACAAGATGCGGGAAGCGCGGGAAGCGAGACTCAGATGGTTTGGGCATGTGCGGAGGATAAGACTTGATGCCCCGGTAAAAAGGTGTTAGCGGTTGGCTTTGGAGGGAACGAGAAGAGGTAGAGGCCGGCTCAAGAAGTATTGGGGGGAGGTGATCAGGCAGGACATGGTGTGGCTTCAGATTTCTGAGGATATGGCCCTTGATAGGAAGGTGTGGAGATCGAGCATTAGGGTTGTAGGTTAGGAGGTAATTGAGCATTTTTCTACTTCGTTCCGGGTGTGAGGTTAGGCTGATAGGTTTTGTCTTAGATTTCTAGTAGTTTATGTTGTTTTGTCATTATTCTCCCATTTTTCTTTACTGGTTATTGTATTTCGTTTCAACTATTTTTTTGTTTCCTATAATGCTTTATTATTTCTATGGTTTCTGTTGACGTTGAGGGTACTGATATGTTGTGTCTTTCATATTTTTCATTTTCTTGAGTCGAGGGTCTATCAGAAACAGCCTCTCTACTCCATGGGGGTAGGGGTAAGGTCTTCGTACACACTACCCTCCCCAGACCCCTTAATTCTGTGATTTTACTAGATTTTTGTTGTTGTTGTTGTTGTTGTTGTTGTTTATAGACACGTGAATTAAATTGATCCGAAAAAAATAAAATAATAAAGAGTAAAAAATTAAATGAAGTAAGAAACAATTGAAGAGATGAGTGTGGGCCTCGAATTATGCTTTTCTGGTAGCAAGAACAATATAAAAAATAAAGTATTAGGCAAAATAATGTTAACAGAATAATAGAATAAGTTTAGCCTTTTTTCATACAAGTATTTCGTGTCCCCCAATGAGTACAAATTCCTCTATCTATAGCTAAATCAAGTAGACAAAACCCCTAAATCAAGCTCCTATTTAATGTGATTAAAGACCTCTCTTGATAATTGCATAATGGTTGAGTATAAATGCTAAGATTATTTGTAACGATCACTCCTTGAATTCTGTCTTCTTCAACCGGTATCTTACTTTCAAACTTTTGTCTCATGTTTCAATGTCTTCGGAACTCACGTAATACCGGTCACATGTTCGTAAGCGGTGTCATTTATCTGCACTGCCATGTGTCAACTCGACGAACCTCCACCTGTCTTGTGTTAATTTTACCCCATACAGATAGTTCCCTTACTTTTTGGTGACTAAACTTGATGTAACCAGGAAGTATATAAGACTTTCCTCAACGGTTTCTGATACTTGAAAGGACACACGTCTTTTTGCATTTAATGAGCCGAACACGTGTTATCTCGTGATTCGACAAATATTTTCACCAGTTACCTAGGTAATGATGGCCTTGCAATCTGCCGCCTATAAACTTCTCCCTTTCTCATCACTTTTATCTTTCACTTTACAAACCTTCCTTATTCGAGTTTTCTTAAATCTTTTCTGCAACTCCCATTTCTCAGTAAAACTTTCAAATTCATACTTACTGTCAACATTTCTTCCGCTATCTCTTCCTCCGGTTACACAGACACTTACATCGGTGGCGGCCATATAAGAAGAGGAAATATAAGAAACTTGATGTTGGTCTTCTCTTACTAAAGCGATCATCCCTTCACAGTTATATTGCAAGATGAATCTCCATGTTCAAAAGGAATCCTCTAATCCTGAAAGTGATAGAAACAAAGTTGTTAGTAAATACCCCTTTTCTATTCGCTCATCCATCATTCCTGTTGTAAAAGAGGATTGTGGCTGGAACAATATAGAGGTTTCAACCCCTAATGAAGTGGGAAGGATTTATTTCAGTAAACCAGGTTACATGTACGTTTACAACGCACCTTTTCACTTTAAGGCTTTTCAAGGAAATTGATCCCATCATTTTGGAGTTTTGCCAGAACTACTGAGTTTGCTAGCACAAGTAGGACCGTCAATATGATGAATGCTAGATTGTCTGCGATTCTTGTGTTCCCGAGATGGTGAAATCCTTACTCTTGCTTATATGATCAACCTTTATGCCCCTAAGATTTTCTGTGGAGGCGTGATCAACTCAGCAAAAGCGGTCACCATGTCATCGTCACTAGTGTTGACGAAGAAAATGAACGTGGATAGATGAAGAGGTTTGTTGTTGTCGCTTCTGAGATATTTTACCGGCGTCAGCATCTCCTATTCTCGAATCCTGAAACTACGCTCGTAAGCTTTCCGGATATCCCTCTTTTACTATGTTAAATGAAATTCCTCTTTTTACTAACTTTCACTTCTTTTATTTCAGACACCTATTGGGTTCCTCCGGCGTTTGAGAACCTAACCTAATGGGTGCTAAAATTTCTAGACAATTCCACACCAGACTCGTGTAAGTGGAAGGAAATTTCAATTAGATTCAACTAGACGGGCAAGAACCATGGTGAGTAAAACTTCTATTTTTACTTTTTTAATCTTCAACTTTATGCAATATTAATTTTTTGACTTCTTTCCACAACATGTAGGCTTTTTATAGGGATTCTCTGTCTGTCCCACTGACGAGCTCTCACATTACCTGAAGGTGTCTCAACAACAGATTGAAGAAGTCCTGAACTGGAAAAGGGTTCGTGATGCCTCTCTTGTTTCCGGTGAAGGCGCATCTTCCTTGAGTCCCCAGTTCAAGGGGAAGAACCCAAAAAGAAAACATAAAGGTATAGGAGAAGCCACAATCATATAAGAAATCCAGGTAGGACCGTCCACAATGGTCCTTGACGAAGAAGAAACCGAGGACGATGATGAAGTGGTTTTTCTTCAAAGAAAAGGAAAAAGAAGAACTCCCCCAGCCCAACTGGAGGATGCAAAAGAACTCTTTACTGAGTTCGACTTGGTTGAAAACGTTGGATCCTGCTTTCAGGCTCCAGCTTATACCTCCGGTCAAAAGGGTTCCATTTCTGATGCTCCTCCACCTTCCATTTCAACACTAGCTCCTGTATTACCAGTTCCTGCCTCACTAACGGCCCCAACTGAACAAGAGGAAAATGAGCATTCCCCCAATCCCCTAAATAAAAGAACATAGAAAACTCCTTTTCGATATTCATATAGAACACAAATGGTAAACGCAATGTTACCTTTTCGGTTGCGAATGAATGCCAACTGCATTTCAAGACGGTGGGAGTGACTACTTATTTGAAGCCTTTGGCTTCGAATAAGGACTAGAGAAAAATGGATGCTCTTTCTTCTAAATGTCTTATTAATAAAAACATGCATCTTGATGCTCAAGTATTATCTTATTCTTCTCTTTTTCCTTTACACTTGTTAACCATTATCTTCGGTAAATTTAATCTTCGACGTTACAGGCTAACATCGGGCTTACAGAAGATGATTCTAGATAAAAGAGGCACTTGATGTCGAACGGGGTCAAATTGGTGCTGAACGGGACTAAGTCGCTGAGAACCTCTCGGCTTTAGAGGCAAGTCTTGCTTATAAGTGAACTTAAAGCCCGGTTGGAGTAAACGGAACAAGAAAAAATAGCCCATAGACAAGAAGTAACTTAGTTGCATGATGAGCTTGCTGAGTTGAAGGTTAAGTGGACTGAGCTACGGGATGTTGTGACTTCGGCAGCGGAATGCGAGTCTACTTCCATGGAAAAAAAATAACAACCTGTAAGTAAGATTACGTTCCAAAATCGAGGAAGTTACTGCGACCGAGGATAAGAGAGTAATAATGGAGGAACTGTTCAAAAGGGCCATGGAGCAAAACCGCGAATATGCGAAGACCAATACTGACCTTTGACGAACTTATGATATCTTAAGGGTTGATAATGATGGGTTGCAGTCTAAAATCCAAAAGCTCCAAGACAAACTCCAGAATCAAGAGGATTCTTTCCTGCTTGAGAAAACTCATGCAGTTTATCACATGAGGAGGAAAACTTTGGAGGATGCAAGAGAAGACATTTCAAATATAGAAGACTGCATTGGTGAATTTCTTAATTTAGAGACAACCGCCTTAGAGAACATTCTCGCTCGGCCCACTGCTTCAAACTCCTCGAGCACTTGCTCTGATTCCTCAGAAACGGAGGAGGAAAAAGAAGAAGAAGAAGAAGAAGAAGAAGAAGAAGAAGAAGAAGAAGATAAGGATAAATGTGTTGAACCTGATGCTGAGCAACCTTCGTCCCCGAAAGATGTAGCGAGGACTTCTCATCCTCATGACTATGTTAATAACAAAAACTAATATATTTTCTTTACTTTTTTTACTTATGCCTGCCGGAATGTCTGTTGAGTTTGGCAATTTTGAAATAAAGAATATCTTTTACTTAAATGTGCAAAAGACATCTTTTTATTTTTTTAATTGATAAAGTTCGGGAAGTTTTACATCCGATTAACTTTAATGTCGGGAATTCATATTTCGGGTCTTTACCCTTTAAATTTGAAGGTTTCATAAGAGAGGTCCTTTATGTTTACGACACTCTTGGAGAGGACGTCTCATGTTTATTCTGACACTTGCATTTGAAGTTTAAGTAACATTCAAATGAAAAATATCATATCATATCATTTAGATAAGAAATAAGTTAAAACAAAAGGAATTTAATTTCTTTCTTTCATTTTTAATAGTACATTTACATGAGCAAAAGTTTATACATCCGCTTAAATAAATAAAGTTGTCAATACATGTGGCTAACTTGTAATACTTATTTCTACGAGGCTGATCATATAGTCCCCGATCTTCAAATGAAAAGGAACACATCGTATCATTTGGACACGAAATAAGATAATATAAAAGGACTTTAATGTATTCCTTCCTTTTTCAAAAGTACATTTACGTAAGCAAAATTGTATGCATTCGCTAAATTAAATAAAGGTGCCAATACATGTGGCTAACTTATACTACTTATTTCTACGGGGCTGATCATTTAATCTCGGGTTCTGACTCGAGGTCTTTCAAAGCAACTGAACTTTTAAACTTTTAAGTTCAAGATATAGCTCCCGGTTCTAGCAGACCCCGATTTTATTGACACGTTTAGTTCTCTGATATACAATAGTTCCCCCAGTGTTCGAATGCAAAGTATGAGAAATCGAATTTTGGAGTTCTTGTTGTTGTCAACGATCTTTCTTCGGAGTATGCTTTACATTGTTGCCTCATTAGAATCTTGCTAGAAAAACCTAATGGGGACACAAATTGGACGAAGGAAAAAAATGCAGAATATATTTTCAATATCATCAAGGATCTTCAACAATAATACTTTTGAGGTGAGTCACGTTCCATTTTCTTGTTAATTTCACTCCACCTTGACTTTTCAGTTGATATGAACCTTTACCGGTTATAGCTGAAATACGGTAAGGTCCTTCAAATATTGGTCCCAACTTTCCAACATTGAATTACCGGGTATTATGAGTCACCTTCCGTAAAAACAAGTCTCCAATCTTGAAGTAACAAAAATTTGCTCTGCAATTATAGTATCGTTTCGTTCTTTACTCTTGTGCCACTATTCTCAAATTAATCAACATCACTTCATCATTATCGTTCACATTTTCTCGGGAATACCTCAAGGTCGTTCCGCAAACTCCACCAGAATCAAAGCTTTCGCACCATACACAAATAAAAAAGGTGATTGTCCCATGCTCGACTTTGTCGTTGTCCGATATGCCCACAATACTCCCGGCAGGTTTTCTGGCCATCTGCCTTTAGCATTCTCCAATTGTTTTTTTTTTTTGAGATTTTGAATTATCACCTTGTTGGTTGGCTCTGCTTGATTGTTACCACTTCGGTGGTATGGGGAGGATGTGATCCTTTTAGTATTCAATCCCTTTAGGAATTTTGTAATCTTGGAACCTATAAATTGTGGTTCATTGTCACAAGAAATTTCTTTTGGTATTCCAAACCAGCAAATAATATGATCCTAAATGAAATTAATCACTTCTTGCTCTCAGTTTTCTTGAAATCGCTTACTTCAACCCACTTAGTGAAATAGTCGGTCAATACTAAAAGAAATTTTACCTGACCGGGCCCTTGATACAAAGGACCAACTATATTCATCCCCATTTCATGAATGGCCACGTGACACTATTGAATGAAAAATCTTTGTCGGCAGATGCATCAAGTAAGAAGGGTGTTGGCATTTATCATATTTTTGTACAAACACCTTTGCAAAATTTATCCATCCGGAGAAAATAGTAACTGACCCTTATTAATTTGAGCACCAATGAATCCGCACTGGAGTAATTTTCACAAACTCCTTTCTGAACTTCTCTCATCACATAATCAGCCTCCGACTTTCCTAAACACCGAGCTAAGAGACCCCGAAAAGAGCTTCGATACAATTGTCCATCAACGAGACAATACCGAGCACCTTTTGTTTGTAATACCCGAGAGGCTTTAAAATCATCAGCCAATATATTGTGCCTTAAATATTCTATAAACTCATTTTCTCCAATCCCAGATTAAGTTGGCTAGATTAATTTCATAATATTCATCCACGTCTAGGACTTAATGCAACAACTGAGAAGCCGCACCGGAATCGACTCCTTTTATTTCCGTGGATGAACCTAAATTGACAAATATGTCCGCCTCCTCCTTTTCTTCTCTTGGGATATGAAACAACGACCACTCCCTGAACCGGAAAGTAAAACTTGAACTTGATTCAAGTATTGTTGCATGTGCTTGGCATCAAAGATTCCATATATATGATTTACCGTCATCTAGGAGTTGTTTTTTTATTATATAATTCACCTCGGAACCTAGTCCTCGAGCTAACTCAAGTCCTAAAATCGTAACTTCATACTCGGCTTCATTGTTAGTAAATAGAATAGTTCTAATGTCCTTACTCACGGTTTCTGCCGAAGGATTGATTAGTATTATCCCAAGATCGGAACCTTTTACGTTGGAGGCTCCATTCGTAATTAATGTCCATACACCGACAATTATCGATATCAGAATTAATTCTTTAGAAACTAATGGAATAATTCCTAGACTAAAATAAACCACAAAATTGGCCAAAACTTGTGATTTAATTGCAGTCTGAGGTTTACATTCATCGTCAAATTCAATAATTTCAACTACCCATTTAGCTAATCGACCTGATAATTCAGGTTTATGAAGGACGTTCCTCGAGGGAAAGGTTGTCACAACAGATATTTTATGACATTGAAAGTATGGTCTAAGCTTTCGAGATGTGACTACGAGAGCTAGAGCCAATTTATCCCAGTGCGGATAACATTTCCTCACCTGGTAGTATTCTACTAATATAATATATAGGAAATTGCATACCTTCTTTCTCCTGAACTAGGACCGCACTCACCACAACCTCTGAGACTGATCCACACCCAATCCGCATTCAATTGTAAGTGAAAACGGTCATTAGAATAATAGTACCCAACAAGAGTCAAGGTCGATTTTCACAGGGAGTTTAATATGGGTGTTAGGGTATACACTTGATGAGAGCAAATGAAATAACTAAATTGCGCTTCCAAACAAAGAATTTTCTTTTCTACTTCTAAATTATCACTAACAATTATAAACTAATGAGAAGAAGCTAGAAAGCGAATTATTGTTTTTGTTGCTTTTACAAAAATGGTTAAAATCCTAGGGGTGTGACCTTCACCTAGGTGTTTGTATAATGATTTAAGTACATTAACACTTATTTTATTGATTGTGGTGTATTATAGCTCTAAACTCTATGTTACCCACTCAACATCTCTCGGTCGTAGAGTGATTTTGCTCAATTTGGCTTTCTCGAGCCCAAATGGGTATTAAGCTAAATAGTTAATGTGAGATCAAGACGGATTTTTCGGGTTTTCCCTATCTCTGGTTCAAATCCTTTAATTAAGCTAATCAAATCCATAATTAGTCTAATTTATTTAGCCAAGCTTTCCTAGACTAAGTCCCTCTTTCTCAAGTAAGGACCAAGTCAAAAAGGCATGAATCAATGTTTGCAACCATTAATTCTAAAATTAAAGCATAAAAAAGGCTAAATAATCAACACCCAATCATAAACAAGAATTAAATTAAATACCCATAAGATTTACACACTAGGGTTGGGTCACAACCCTAGTAATAGTCTAGCTACTCATGGTAGAAAATGAAGAGAACAAAGAAGAAATACTAATTAAACTCATAATGTAAGATTAAAATGATAAACTATGATGTTTAAATCCCAAAATGATCACAAATTTCCTAAAATGGAAAATGACAACGGCTACAGCTGCTTGAACTTCAAAACATGACCTAAAAATGTGATTCCCGTCTATTTATAGTAGCCAAATTAGCTGACAAAAATGACCCTAGGGAGATATTGCGACTGCACAATTCCATGTGCAGTCCGGGCATTGCTTGGTCTTGCAGGGACTCCGATTCTACAGCCACACAATTTGGTCTGTGGATGCTAGTCATCTTTTACGGCCGCACAATTCTTGTGTGGTCCGCACTTCAGGCAAGGATTCAAGTCTTGGTCATTTTCACACTCTTTGAACTTTTCTTGTGAGTGCGTACCTTGTTCTACGGCCGCATAATTCATGTGTGGTCCGCACTTCTGCTTTAAGTCTGTTGGGCTTCTTCACTAGTTCTTCGGCCGCAGAGGGAATTCTATGGTCCACACTTCCTTCTCCGGCCGCAGAAATACCTCTGGGGACCGCACTTCTTATGTGTTGCTCCCCTTCTTGCCTTGTGAGTCAGAACACTTTTGAGTCGGATTCTTTATGAGAGCCCAAATTTCCAACATTCCTGCAATTTACACAATTTCATTAGTGTTGGGAACATAAATCAATACTTTCGGACCAAAACAAAAGCAAAAAAGGTACTAATATGTGGTCAAAATCCACACTTATCAACTCCCCCAAACTTAAGTATTTGCTTGTCCTCAAGCAAATAAATTAGTTTCCACCTCCTCAAAGTTAAAGGTCATTTCAGCGAGTCAATGGTGAGCCATTCATACTCAGTTCGGACAAACCATTACCCACACTACTCATGCATTATCAACAAGGTGACAAGTCAAATATTCATGAACATGTAGTTCTAATGTGACATTTGAACTTCAAGAATTTACTTTACTCATCAAGGATTCTTGTTATATTATGTAGGTCATGGTGGACTCCAAACACTTCCTCCTCTACCTTTCATTTGCCAAGATCGCTTAAAAAGGTTAGCACTCAATATTAAGATTCATGAAAGGTTCATTCTTGTCTCACAAGAGAATGTCACTAATACGACATCAAGTACCATAGGCTTAGCCCTCATGTAGATCACCACTAATGTACGCTCACTCGGTTCGAAATCAAATAGGTGTCAAAGAAAGAGAATCATCAAACTATTACAATCCAAATGTCAATAATTGACTAATGTTGTACCAAGGTGTCCATGATCGTCTTCTGGTTCTCTAGAATCTTCTTGAGCATCTCATCAATGTCAGAGGGGGGATGTGATGCTTGAGTAGTGTACCGCACTGCAATAGCACTAGATAAGTCAAACAACTTAGAAGTAGTTGTTTGCATCCTGTTGTTGAGCCTCGCTAATGTTTAGGAGACTCGTAGAGCAGTTAGTGGAGTTGTGGGAATGGGCACTAGCCTCGGAGCTGGCCTAGGGGTTGCGGTAGGAGTTGAGGATGATGCTAGAGGCATAGCAGCAACACTAGAAGATAGCTCGGCAGAGGTGAATGAAAGCTCAGTTGTCTCAGAAACTACCATTGTTGGCTCCTCAGACTGGCATGTGGTGGTAGAAGGCTGGAATTTCTTCTTTGGGCTGGTCGCATTAACCAGTGAATACCAGTCAAATGGCTTCTTAGGCTTCACCATGGTGTCAAAAGATCTCGGCTCTACCTTTACATCGGTGAGGTACTCTGTGATAGTGTTAGGATAAGGTAGGCCGAGATATCCAGTCGTGCTATCAAGAAAATGTTGGACGACATCATGGCACCCACATTAGTTGGGTACATGGCCATGGTGGAAGCCACAAGAACATCTCACGGAATAGGAAGATGTGTCTCATTCTTGCTTGGATCTAGTCTGCTACAAACAAATGTCTGCTACCCCTTCGCCTCGAAGCTCAATGTGTTCCGCTGAATGGGAACCCCCCAGCGATAATCCATGGTGGTGGTGACCCTAGTGGTGCTAAGATCTCAGCCAGCCAAGGTCGGACTTCCTCCTTCATTGCACATTTTTCTAGATATACTTTGGGCTCTACATCCTCAAATCCCAAGTACGCGTTTAGCGTGTACTGATCAAACATCACCTTGAGGTTGCGTACTTTGTCACCTTCGTCCCCTTCTTTATGTGAGTAACATTAGCATAGAACTCTCGGACAAGGTATTCCTTAGCATCCTCAACTCTCTCAATGAACCACATCCAACCCTTTCATGCTATGAATTGCCTCAAGATCGTCGGGTTGTATTTCTCTAAATATTTCAATAGGAACTGTCTCTCAAGAGTCAAAGACCTCATTGGCCACCACATACAAAAATCAGTGAAGGTGGCCAAGCTGACAAATCTATCCTCCCAGACTTCCTTCTTTTTTAATCTCTCCATACCCGTGGCTATACCATCTCCCCTTCTACCATCATTGGGGCTCTCTTGTATAGTTTGAGCCTCTGTTACTGGTGTAGTTGATGGATCATAAGACTTCCTAGCACTCTCTGACCCCTCGGAGGTGTTGTGAGATGAAGAAGTCTCATCCATGAGCTGGTATATCCCTTGTGGCCTCGACTGTGTGGTTGTCTGCTTTGTAACAAAGCAAAGAAGATTGTTAGTTGCAATTGATTATTCAACACATTTAAGAAATATGTAGGTAAGGGAGATATAATTGGACAAAATGGGGTTATGAGTATAACACGTTTCTACAAGTAAAGGGATCTGCGGCCCGCACATTTTATATGTGTGGCCGCAGAAGGGAGTTACGATCCGTAGAAATTTATAGTGCGGCAGCAGAAAGGAAGTGCAATCCGCACAATTTGAAAGTGCAGCTGCACTTCAGAGTTCAGACTCTCAAAATGCAGAGCCTCTGAAGACAGAGAAATGGCTGATCTGCGGCCGCAGAGGGAAATCTGTTGTCCGCACATTTTAACTTGTGGCCACAGATCCCTACTTCACTAAGTTGCCAAATTTTCTAATCTACAGACTGCACAAATTCAAGTTTGGCCGCAGATTTCAAAAAGTTATGAACAATCATATTTTACCTATTTAGGTTTTTCAATTTTCCCACAAATAGACATGGAAACATTGTAAAAACATGAAATTTCACTAACCCAACCCCATTAGAGCATGTATTAAGTTAACCCAGTTCAGATCTACCCCACATGGACACATAGTTGAACTTTAATAACAGATGGCCTAAAAAAGAACTGAAATTTTAAAAACTAAACTAACACAAAAATTTAACATGATATTGAAGCATGCCAGAAAGACTGAGTGCAATGGGTGAATAATCAATGTCGTTGTGTGTGAGGACATTTAAAATCTCTCAAGAAAATCAACAGAGCAACAGTGTTTTGTTCAAAGAGGGAAAAGAGTAATATGAGTTTTATTCCTTTATTAATACCAATTGTTTGAGAAGGGGAAAGAGAAGAGTGTGGCCGCACATTTTCATGTGCGGTCCGCACTATGTCACCTGGGTGGACTCATCTCAGAACTCAATGTGCAGTCCGCACATTTCCATGTGCCGCCACAGATTTCACGTGCGGTCGCAGATCGACCTCCGCACTGACAAGTTCAAACTTCAGAGAGTTGGTAATTTGACACTTTTTTTTATACTTCAAATGTGCGTTCCACAAGAGAAATGTGTGGCCGCAATGTTTTTCTGTCATGGCACATAGAAATGTGCGGTCCACACAATTTTGAACACTTAGCCAAATTTTTGTCCACCTTTCTTGCAAGCCACACTCATCCCTGTAGCAGACTTCAAATTAAGTTAGAACACAAATAACACCTAACTACAACAGAAAAAAGGAGAAGAACATGGGTTGCCTCCCAAGAAGCGCTTGATTTAGCATCGCGGCACAAGGCAAAATACCCTCAAGTAAAGTGAATACCGCGACCACGTGTCTATCTCCAACCTTGCCCAAGTAGTGCTTCGCCCGGTGACCATTGACTCAGAATACTTCATTGTTTTTGTTCTTCAAGTCTAATGCTCCAAAATGTATCACACTATCAATTTCAAAAGGACCACTCCACTTGGATTTTAGCTTCCCGGGAAACATCCTCAACCTTGAGTTAAACAACAATACAAGATCGCCCACCTTGAACTCTTTGTCCCAAATGTATTTGTCATGAAGATATTTCTTTTTTTTTATTTGTAAAGGGACAACTTGCATAAGTATGGTGCCGGAACTCATCCAATTCATTCAAATGTGCGACTCTTAAGTTAGCGGCTACATCCCATCAAAATTCATCTTCTTTAGATCCCACATTGCCTTGTGCTCTAGTTCCACAAGAAGATGACAAGCTTTTTCGAACACCAACCGGTATGGTGACATTATGATAGGTGTTTTGTAAGTCGCCCGATAAGCCCATTATGCATCATCGGGCTTTTTGGACCAATCTGTCCGATTAGCATTCACTTTATTGGACAAGATACTTTTATCTCCCGGTAGGAGGCTTCCACTTGCCCACTAGGTTGTGGGTGATAGGGAGTCTTTACTTTGTGAGTAACACCATACTTTCCAAGTAAAGTGTCAAAAGCCTTGTTGCAAAAGTGTGACCCCACATCGCTTATAATTGCACATGGAGTACCAAACCTTGTGAAAATATTCTTTTTCAAGAACGCCACCACACTTCTCGCCTAATTGTTGGGTAAAGAGACCGTCTCAACCCATTTGGAGACATAATATACCGTGACCAAGATGTAGGTGTTTCCACAAGAACTTACAAAAAGTCCCTTGAAGTCAATTCCCCACACATCGAAAATATCAATCACCAAAACGGTTGTGAGAGGCATTTTATTTTTCTTTGAAATTCCACCGGCCCATTGACATTCATTACATCTTTTCACTCACTAGCATCCTTGTAAAGAGTGGGTCAATAGAAACTATAACTAAGTACTTTGGCCGCCGCTCTTGCTCCACCATGATGACCACCATATGGCGAAGAATGACAAGCCCCAAGGATATCAACTTGCTTTTATACAAGTACACACCTCCTAATCACCCCATCCATACAAATCTGGAAGAGGTATGGTTCATCCGATAATAATCTTGACATTCCCTTTTGAGCTTCTTCCTTTGGCTTGAAGAGAACTCATCTGGAATGATTCCACACATAAGAAAATTTTCTAAATCCTGAATGATTCCACACACAAGAGAACCCACTCATCAACCGAGCTTTGGAGTACTTCTTGCTCATAATATAATGAAGCGCCGCATGATTCATTTGGAAAATGACTTTTGCACCCATCAAATACGGGCAAAACTTCTCAATTGCATACACAATGGCAAGGACCTCTTTCTCCGTAACGGTATAATTGACTTGGTCACTATTCATGGTCCTACTAGGATATTAAATCGGATGAAATTTTTTGTTGATGCGTTTCCCCAAAACACCCCCACCGCTACGTCACTTGCATCACATATGAGTTCAAAAGGTACACTCCAATTTGGAGTAGTGATGATGGGAGTAGTTGTCAACTTGGGGTTCAAAAATTAAAAATCTCTCATGCAATCATAATTGAAGTTAAACTTATCATCCTTCTCAAGATGCTTGCACAACAGGTTCCACCACCTTAGAGAAATCTTTGATGAAGCGCCTGTAAAAACCCGCGTGACTTATGAAACTCCGCACACCCTTCACCAAAGTTGGATGTGGAAGTTTAGAAAATACCTCAATCTTTTCCTTGTCAGCTTCAATTCCATTCTTTGAGATTTTATGTCCAAGGATAATACCTTCCTCGACCAAGAAATGACATTTCTCCCAATTAAGCACCAAATTTGTTTCTTCACATCTAGCCAACACCTTGTCCAAGTTTGTAAGACAATCATAAAAAGAATCTCCAACAATCGATAAGTCATCCATGAAAAATTCAAGATAGTCCTCTACCATGTCCGTGAAAATAGCCATCATACACCTTTGTAAAGTCGTCGGTGCAATGTACAAAAAAATGGCATCTGCTTGAACGCGAAGGTACCATAGGGACATGTAAAGGTTATTTTCTCTTGATCTTCCAGAGCAATAAGAATTTGGTTGTAGCCTGAATACCCATCAAGAAGGCAATAGAAAGAACATCCGACCAATCTATCGAGCATTTGATCTAATAAAGGAAGTGGAAAGTGATCCTTCCTTGTGACTTTGTTGAGCTTGAGATAGTCCATACACACCCTCCAATCGGTCACTGTTCTTGTAGGAATCAAATCATTCTTGTCATTAGTGACACCGTAATTCCCCCTTTCTTTGGGACACATTGAATCGGAGAAGTCCACGAACTATCGAATATAGGGTAAACAACCCCGACATCCAACCACTTGATAATCTCTTATCTGACAACTTCTTGCATAGCCCCAGTAAGTCTCTTTTGATGTTTAATAGATGGTTTGGATCCATCCTCCAATTTGATCTTATACATGCAAAAGGCGGGGCTTATCCCTCGAATAACCGCCAAGGTCCACCCAATAGCCTTCTTCCTCTTTTGTAGCACCGCCAATGTGGAATTTACCTACACGTTAGTCAAACAAGACGAAAGAATAACCGGTAAATTAGAACAAGGACCAAATAAATTCATACCTAAGATGTGGAGGCAATGTATTCAACTCCAAGGTAGGAGGCTCTGCAATAGAAGGCTTTGTAGGAGGAGTTGACCTATTTTCAAGATCCAAGGACAATTTTCGGGGTGCATAGTTGTATGACCCCATTCCTTGAAATGAGTTTACACATTCCATGAAGCCATCCATCTCGTCATCATAAAGTTGATCAAGACGGCCTCCAACATATCACAAACATTGATTGTAGCACTTGTTTCATCAACAATACCATCTGTCACCAAGTCTACAAAAGAACACACCTCATGTTATTTGGTTGCCCCATGGACTTACATACATGGAGTACCACTTTTTATTACCAACCCGGAATGTAAGTTCTCCGTCTTTAACATCACAAAGATTCTTAGGTCTCCCAAGAATAATCGGCACCTTATAATCGACTTCACAATCTAGGATGACAAAATCCTCCGGAAGAATGAATTTATCAACAGAACCAAGACATCTTCAATCACACCCAAAGATCACAAAGAGCTTTAGCAAACTCGGCACTCATAATTGTACACTGAATCGTGAGAGCACCAGGATCCTCCAACTTAGGAGCCATTTAATGCACAATTAAACTCACTTGATGAGTGACTTTGATGGTTTCAAAATTCATCGACGGCTTCTTTGTCAGGAGATCCTTCATAAACTTTGCATAACCGGGCATTTGTTCAAAAGAATCAACTAATGGAACATTGATTGAGAGAATCTTCATCATTTGAGTGAACTTCTTGAATTGATTCTCACAATTTTGCTTGGCAAGTCTTTGAGGATATGGAGGTGGAGGCTTAGGCAGTGGTGCCATAGCATTTTGCAATACCGGCTCCAGTATGTCAATAATGTGTTCCCTAGACGGGTTCACATCGTCTTGAGTCTCTTCCACACTATCATGAATATTAATCCTAACTTCATTATTAGATTGCACCACATTGTTCGGGAGCTCCTCTTCTTGCATCACTTGCTCATCAACAACAAGTTTCCTTTGACTTGAGGTGGGTGCATTTTGACCTCTTCCACTTCTTGTGATAACCAACATGTCATACCATGTGTTTTTTCCACCATTTGGGTTTACTACCGTGTCACTTAGTAGTGCCCCCTTAGGACGATAATTTAGAGCTTGAGAGATTTACCCCATTTGAACTTCGAAGTTGCGGATTGATGTGTTGTGTGAGGCAGGTTGGGAATCCGAATAGGCATTATTTTCCATTATTTGCTTGAATATTTTCAATCTGCCCCATCTCATTATTTGAAGAACATGAACCATGGGAAGGATAAGGAGGTGGGTTGCTCGGTTGTTGGTACATCGGGGGCCTTTGAAAACTCGACCCCTGATTACCTTGGTTGTTGTTCCATACACCTTAATTGTTAACCCCACCCCCCAATTTCCTTGATTATTTCCACTTAAATTTCCTTTATTGTTGTTTATATGCCAATTTTCTTGATTGTTGTCTCCACTCCAACTTCCTTGATTGTTAGAATTCCAATTGCGTTGATTGTTTTGAGTTCGCCATTGTTGTTGGTTTGGGACTTGGAAGTTGATTCTTTGACCTTGAAAATTATTCACATATTGCACTTTTTCTTGTTGTTCATTGTTGGAATCATCTTTCTCAAAACTACCATCTTCTTGCACATAGTTCTCCACTCAATTTTGCACTTGTGTACCCTTGGTCCTTCTCTTGTTCACCATCATGTTCACACCTTCCATAGCATTGACTTGCTTAGGGTTTTGTACTTGATGAAGTTAAGCCTTTTCTAGTTGATTCATGGTAGTAGTCAATTTGGCAATGGCTTGCCCATGGTCATGCAATTCTTTGTGAAGATGGATCATATCTGGATCACCTTGTGGAACATTGGCCCGGGATTGCCAAGTCGATGATGTTTTCGCCATTTCATCCAAAATCTCACACGCCTCCACATAAGGCGTAGTCATAAAGTTCCCACCAGCAAGTTGGTTCACTACACATTGGTTTGGTTGTGTTAATCCCACGACATAAGGTTTGTGAATCATGTTTTTCTTCATATCGTTGTGTCGCTCCCCCCTTTTTCCTCGCAGAGATTGGGGTTTCGACACGTGACAACTCTTTTAAGGAAAATGTGTTAAAATAGAGAGTCACCACCTAACGGGTTTGAGGTGCGTTAGGGCACCTAGGGGGTTTCTTTTACAAACTAAATTGCTAACCAGAGATTGGGTAAGGGCTTGAAATTATCCCAAGGGGAAGGTGTTAGGCACCCCTCAGGATCCTCAAATGTGGTTCCCGGCCAAATAGTTTTCGTGAATTTGTACAATTAGCAAATAACAAGTAAAGGGATCAAGTAAGAGGGGATTTCAAATATTAAACGAGCAAGTGTTTAGAAAACAATTATGAAACGACAAAGTTTTGAAAAGATTATAACCTAGAATTTAAAAGAAATTATATCCTAGGTTTGAAATAATATGGATCACATCAATGCAATACCCGATAGACACTCCTCAAAGAGGGGCTACATGTGGTATTAGCGCATTGGTCATCATATCCATATTGTACCCTTTCCCGCCCCGTGAAGGTAATTAAAGCGCGTGTTTGGTCACGAACTCTATTGCGTGTTATTACCCATCCCATCCTATCAGTACCGGAGGAGATTAGGACTACTATTCTAAAGGAGGTACTAGGCTGACCCTTAGGTTTAAAGGGAAAGATTCTAAGCGACAAACAATAACACTTAGGACTGCAAATAGATGGAAAGCACGTAAAGCAGATATGAGGCCCAAATATTCCTCCACAGATTATGCATATAATTTAGCACGACTCAAATACAGGTAAGGGCCTTATTAATTTCAGAATCCTAAAGCATGATATCTAGGCTAAACTGGAATACAATAGAGAGGCAGTTTGGTTGCTTAATTCAAAGAAGGAATATCAGTTTTTGCTTACTGATTTTAACCTGTTGATAATTGAGCAGCATATATGAAGAAGTATATTTCCAGTTTTAACAGATCTAACACCTAAGGCTTGCCTAGGCGTGCCAGTTATTACAGAAAATTGTTTGAATCATATTACTAAGCATACTGTTCTAGGTGTTCAGATTTCAGAAAATAGTTACCAAACTGGATGAGTCTGTTTTTATCAATAATCAAGCTAGGGGATGCCTAAGCGAATACAAATGCAATCCTAAAGCATGATATTTAATGCAAAGAAGATGCAGAATGATGCAGGACCTAAACATGATATTCTACATGCACGAATATTTCAATTCCAGAACATGCTTTCAAAAATATGTAGAAGCACCTATTTATTAACATTGCATTTATCCTAAGGCAGGATATCTAAGCGTTTGTATTGAATCACAGTTTCAGAAAACCACTTCTTTATTAGTTTGTTAAGCCTAATACATGATCCCTAGGTGTACATGGTAGTGTATAAAGTAATGCAAAAGTACCAATTATTGACATATTTTAACACGGGATTTTCTAAATGATATGAGGATGAACATGCTGAAAGAGTATACATGGATCCTAAGGAACGAGATTTCTAGATATGAACCTACACATGATCTCTATTGCGCAGATAAGGAACTAAAAGCCTAAACATGGTTTCTACCCTTTATAGTAACTAAACATGGATGGTTATCCCCTCCCATTTCACCATCCACCCCCATAAGTTGTTTACAAATTATTACAAGCCAGGAGTTATTAATTACATAATAAAAGAGAAAATAAGAAGTTATTCTATAGGGAGCCTTCAGTAGGCCCAAATCCTCCGAACCTCAATGCCTTTGGTGTTTCATAGCCTTTCATAGTCCGGGTGTGTCGAAGTTCCCTAAGAACCTCAAGGGCTCCCAGGCAATGCTCACACCCAGACTTAGTAACCAGGAGTTAAACATGTGCAATGTGGAAATACCAACCTCAGTGTGTCAGAGTTCAGAGGGAACTCATGAGGTTCCCAAAGCAGTGCTCATACTGAGGGGGTGGAACTTAAGAATCTAGGAATAAAGTGAAGTGCAAGGGATGAGTTTGAAAAGGTTTTGATAGGAAAAAGTGTTGAAAGAGATTTAGTTAAAACATTTCATACCCCAGGGAGTCTGTTTGATAAAAAGTTTTGAAAAGAGAGTATAGTAATAAGCAACAGTCCAAACACAACACCCAAAATGGGTTCATACACAGCCAAAGCACACAAAACCAAGACAGGTTCAGCCACTACAATCAAGGACAATGGGGGTGGGGACACATAGAACATTTAACTGCAAATACAATAACCCAACAAAGATATAGGATTGGTTTAAACATGCTCAGAAATTGCTGACACTGGCATAGTCACAAAACCAGACATGAAGGACCACATAGAGGGGTGATAGGGATTTGAGGTATACAACAAGTATGAAAACAGTTGGTAAGTCATGCTAAAAAACACACATAAAGGGGATATACTAGTCTAAAGGAAAGGGAAGATAGAATAGCATATTAGTGATGTATTTTAATTACAGGTTTCAAAAATGAACCACAAATAGAAGCAAACCAGAAACAACAAGAACTGAAACAAATAGAGAATCATATTGTTGTTGGAGCTTTGTATTGAACCTAGGACATACCAGTGAAAAGGAGAGCAAGCAGAATGAAAGAGCAAGAGAGAGAGCACAATGGTTAGCCTTGGCTTGCAGCCGGCTAACAATTAGACAGTAGCAAATAGCACAAGAGAGAGAGAGAGAGAAGAGATTCTTTTAGTGTAGGAGATAGTTTTGAACCCCAGTGTTCGTGTCCCTTGTTAATGAGAGACTAAGAGTACTTATAGTTTTGAATCATGCAGAAAATTAGGCAACAGATAATATTTTAGCACAATTATAGAAGTAAGCATCAATAAGAATAAGTTTAATGTTAAGACTTCCTTTAATTAAGGAGTCATGTACAAACGGTAATAAGCAGTGTCAAACAAGGAAATAAATCATGTAAGAACTGATTTTAACATATAAGAGACAACATAGGTATAGAGCATGTGATTAAGACCAAGTTCAGAATACCCTAACTAAGGAAAGTATATTTTGACAGCAAAAGCATTCATTGAAATAAGTCAGGGAATAACTTAATTCCAAAAACCAGTAAGAAAATATCGAGTGAGATTAAAACTTACAGGAAATCAACACCAATTAGGGAGAATATCACACATGTAAGAAAACACTCAAAATCAGTAGAGAATATTGTGTAAAAATCAGTAAAGTACTAGTCACAATTATTCAAGGATTCAAAGTGGAAAAATAATACTGATTTAAACGGAATAAACACACATTAGGCGAAAATAAAAAAACCCTAGTATATGACATTAGGGGTCATGTGAGTCAGGGAGGCAAGAAGAATCAAAGACGAATAACATAGGGCAAAGATCAATAAACACATATGCAAATACACAGGCAAACCAGTAGTTTTCAGGGTTTTAGGTCTAAAAATTAGGGTTTCACACAGATACTAGTATGAATCAACAGAGTAGACATGATACACACAAGAGAGACGAAGAGTCATAAACCCTAATGGGAAAACAGAGTAAAACTACTAGAAATTCAAGTTGTTCGTGACAATCAAGCACATATACTGACCAAACCACAAGGAAAAGGTTTCAACAATGGTAAATATGAGGGAAAATCATGAGATAGTGTTAACAATCGACAAAGACAACCATTTTGAGAAAGGGCTTCGGAACCCTAGTTAAAAGTGTAGAACCGTTTAGGAAAAATAGAAAATCTTTAAAGGAAACATCATAATAACTCATAATATGTGTAGATCTATTGTAGATCTAAAATAGGGTTTCAAAGTAAACCTCATAGAAGATAAGAAGAACCTCAAACGTTACCCGGTCGAGCCTCAAAGGTCACAGACCTTACTCGAAATCAAGCCTTGGAGGCCTGAAGCAAACAGGAACACCATGGGTGTGAGTAGATGGGTCTTCGCCCTTCGAGGGACTTAGGGATGACATTGCCGTCATAAGAGAACCATAAGAGGCAGGGGGTGAGGAATCCATGGTCTCCGGTGTGGAAGGTTGCCGGAGAAGATGAAGGGACTCGTCGGAGAAGGGAAGAGACAGAAGTCTCTAGAAGAGACAGAAGTCTCTAGAAGAGACTAGAGATAGAGAGAGAAAGAGAGAGTAGAGAGATGAGAGACAGTGAGCAAAATGAGAGGGGTTGGGGGGTTTGTTCGAATTAATTATGGTAATAACGATCTGGGCCGTTGATCTAATTTGATAAACGACTCAGATTGATCCGGGGTTGAGCCGGGTAGGAGGTTAATTTGGGTTGGGTAGTTAATTGAGTTAAAGGGTTGGGTATTGGGTTGAAATTGAAAGAAAATCAAAGTGGCTAGATTTTAAATACCCATGAAAATAGAATAAAATAATTAATAAAATAGCTAATAATTATATAAAAATAAAATTAGTTCTAAGTAAGTAAAATTTAAGGTAATTGGCTAATATAAAAATATAAAACGACTAATTATGGAATTAAAATAGCATAAATGCACAATTAGGCCATAGTTGCAAAATCTGTGTAATTATAGCTAAATAGTGTCTAATTGGGTAATTTGTGAAATAATTGAATCCTAATAGGATAAAATAGGATTAAAAACAAGATATTTAGTTGGGAAACATTTTAAAATTATTTATAATATAATTTATGAACAATTATTGAATATAAAAATACTAAATAAATAGGAAAAAGAACTGATAAAGATATGAAAAATTATGGAGAAACATAATTCATTATGAAAAGTGATTTTGAAGGTAAAATGTAAGTTTGAAAATAATTTCGAGGAAAAATTGGGTATCAACACGTTGTTGGGACATTCCTTGACCATAGTTCTATATCTCTCCCATATTTCGTGTAGTGCTTCATTAGGCTCTTGCTTGAATTCCAAAATCTCATCTCGAAGTGTAGCCATGTGCTCGGGAGAGAAGAAATTAGCAAGAAATTTTTCCGCGACTCATCTCCAGTGTGAATGGAATGGTTTGGTAAACGTTCCAACCAATCTAAAGCTTTCCCCCGTAGAGAGAAGGGAAAAATCCTTAGCCTCAATGCATCCTCGGAGACATTTGTTTGTTTTCTCCCCCAACAAGTATCCACAAACCCCTTAAAATGTTTATACGCATTTTGAGTTGGAGCACCGGTGAAGAAACCCCATTGCTCAAGCAAAGTGAGCATCACATTGGTGATTGGGAAGTTGCTCGCTCTAATACGGGGATGGAATATTGCACTAGCATATCCTCCATTGGGTAACACCCGGTGTGGAGCCGCTCGTGGTGGAGGTGGGGGTAGAGCGGGTACATTGTCATGAGGTGCCCAGCCTCTTCGGTTGGCTTGGGGTTCAAGAGGTACCTCTTCGACTTGATCATCCTCGACGTACACATCCCCCAAAGGCATATTTCTGAGATTATTGTTTTCCGCCATGGTTGAACCTAAAATTGTTTCACACAAGTTAGTAACACGGAAGGAAAATAATATATTCCAAAAACACATATCGATAAGAGACGTCGTATGCAATATATATAGCTAACATCGTTTTAACTCCCCGACAACGACACTAAAACTTGATGACGTCCATAACACACATCGATAAGAGATATGATACGGTCGTATATATAGATTACCCAATTATGAGTCGGGGTCGAATCCACAAAGAGTTATAAGGGGTGTTAGAAGTATATATATAAGAAAGCGAATGGATTAACTAAATTTGCACTTCCACAAAGAGTCTTGATTTTTACTTCTACTATTACTCTAACAATTATGAGCTAAGGAAAATAAACTAGAAATGAATATTTTTTCACATAGTTAAAAGCCTAGGGATGTGACCATGACCTAGGTGTTCGCCTAATCAGTTAAATATGTTAATACTTGTTTCATTGATCAGGTTGTATTATACCTCTCAACTCTACATTACCTACTCAATACCTCTCAGTCAAAGAGTAATTTTTTCCAATTTGGCTTTCTCAAGTCCAAATGGATATCAAACAAAATAGTTGATATGAGCTCAAATCAGGTTCTTACTATCTCTAGTTTGAACCCTTTAATTAGGCTAATCGATCACTCAATTAACCCAATTCCTTATTAGCCAAGTTATCCTAGACTATGTCCATATTTCTCAAGTAGAGACTAAGTCAAAAGGGCATGAATCAATGTTTGTAACCATTAATTCTAAAATTGAAGCATGAACTAGGCTAAATAACAACACTCAATCATAAACAAGCATTAAATTAAATACTCATAAGGTTGACACACAAGGGTTGGGTCACAATCCTAGTAAAAATCTAGCTACCCATAGTAGGTATTGAAGGAAATAAAGAAGAAATGAAAATTAAACCCATAACCAAAGATTAAATTGATGAGGAATAATGTTTAAACACTAAAATAGTCAAAAACTTCCTGAAATGACAAAAGGTAACGGCTACAACAGCTTTAAACTTCAAAACTTGACCTAAAATTGTAAAACTCGTCTATTTATAGTGGGCCAAAATTCGCTGACAAAAATGCCCCTCGAGAGGTTCTGTGGCCGCACAATTCCATGCGTGGACCGCAAATTTCTTCAATTGGCAAGAGATGGGATTCTGCAACCGCACATTTCTAGATTGCATCTACGAAGCAAATTCTACGACCGCACAATTCTTGTGTCATACGCACTTCAGTAATGCATCAGGACTTGGTCTTCTATACACTCTCTAAACTTGGAACTATTCGTCAGTACAGACCCAGTTCTACGGCCGCACAATTTAAGTGCGGTTCGCACATTTTTCAAAATCCTGTTGGGTTCTTTAGCTTGGGTTGCGGTCGCAGATGGAATTATGCGGTCTATAACTTCTCTTTCTACGGACCGCACTTCTTTGCCTCTGCGCCCTTTAATGCCTTGTTCTTCGGAATACTTCTTTTTGAGTCAGATTTTATCATAGGAGACCAAACTTCCAACATTCCTGCAATTTGCACAGTTTCATTAGTTTTGGGAACGTAAATCAATACTTTCGGACTAAAACAAAAGTACAAGGTGATAATAAGTAGTCAAAATCCCCATTTATCAAGCGCCATCCTCCAACTTGATCTTATGCATGCAAAAGTCGGGACTTATACCCGAATATCCACCAAGGTCCACCTAATAGCCTTTGTCCTCTTTTGTAGCACCGCCAATGTGGAATCTACATTCACGTTAGTCAAACAAGAGGAACGAATAACCGGTAAATTAGAACAAGGGCCAAGAAATTCATAGCGAAGATGTGGAGGCAATGGCTTTAACTCCAAGGTAGGTGGCTCTTCAACATAAGGCTTTGTAGGAGGAGTCTTCCTATTTTCAACATCGAAGGACAATTTCTGGGGTGCATAGTTGTATAACCCCATTCCTTGCAAAGAGTTCACACATTCCATAAAGCAATCCATCTCGTCATCATCAAAGTTGATCAATACGGTCTCCAACATATTACCAACATTGATTGTAGCACTTGTATCATCAACAATGACATCGATCACCAAATCCACAAAAGAACACATCTCATTGCGATTTGGTTTCCACATGGACTTACACACATGAATACCAATTTTCATCACCAACCCGAAAAGTGAATTTTCCGGCTTCAACATCTCAAAGAGCCTTACCCCTAGCAAGTAAAGGTATCCCAAGAATAATTGGCACTTCATAATCTACATCACAATCTAGAATTACAATATCCATCGGAAGAATAAATTTATCAACGCGAAAACATCTTCAATCACACCCAACGGCCTTTTCATGGTACGATCGGCCATTACAATATCATAGAGGTGGGTCTTGGTTGCCCAACTCCCAAATTCTTGAAAACCAAATAGGGCATCAAATTTATACTTGCCCATAGATCACAAATAGCTTTAACAAACTCGACACTTTAAATTGTACAAGGAATCGTGAAAGCACCACGATTCTCCAACTTAGGAGCCATTGAATGCACAATTAAACTCACTTGATGAGTGACTTTGATGGTTTCAAAATTCATCGACCTCTTCTTTGTCACGAGATCCTTCATAAACTTTGCATAACTGGGAATTTGTTCCAAAGCTTTAACCGATGGTATATTTATTGAAAGACTATTCATCATTTGAATGAACTACTTGAATTGATTCTCACCATTTTTATTGGCAAGTCTTTGAGAGTATATAGGTGGAGGCTTAGGCAATGGTGCCTTAGCCTTTTGGACTACCGGCTCCGCCATGTCAATAATGTGTTCCCTAGACTGGTTCACCTCCTCTTGAGTCTCGTCCACACTATCATAAATATCAATCCAAACTTCCTCATTAGGTTGAGAAACATTGTTTGGGATCTCTTCTTCTTGCTTCACTTGATCATCATCAACAAGTCGTCTTCCAATTTGAGGTGGGTGCATTCCCGCCTCTTCCACTTCTTGTGATAACCGCCATAGCATGACCCGTATTGTTACAACCCTTTGGGTTTACCACCGTGTCACTTGGCAGTGCCCCCTTAGGACAAGAAATTAAAGCTTGAGAGATTTTCCCCATTTGAACTTCTAGGTTTCTGATTGATGTGTTGTGTGAGGCAAGTTGGGCATCCGAATCTGCATTATTTTCCATCATTTTCTTGAACATACTTTCAATACGTCCCATCTCATTGTTTGAAGAACTTGAACCATGGGAAGGATAAGGAGGTGGGTTGCTCGGTTAATGATACATTGGGCGCCTTTGAAAACCTGACCCCTAGTTTCCTTGATTGTTACCCCATCCACCTTGATTGTTGCCTCCCCAATTTCCTTGGTTGTTTCCACTCCAATTTCCTTGATTGGTGTTTTTATGTCAATTCCCTTGATTGTTAGAATTCCAATTGCCACGATTGTTTTGTGGTCGCCATTATTGTTGGTTTGGGCCTTGGAAGTTGTTTCTTTTCCCTTGAAAATTATTCACATATTGCATTTCCTCCTCTTGTTCATTATAAGAATCATCTTTCTCAAAACCACCATCATCTTGCACATAGTTCTCCACTTGGGTTTGCACTTGTGGACCCTTGGTCCTCCTCTTGTTCACCATCATATTCACTCCCTCCATAGCATTAACTTTCTTAGGAGCTTGCACTTTATTTAGTTGGGCCTTCACTAGTTGAGTCATTGTAGTGGTAAATTAGGCAATGGCTTGCCCATTGTCTTAAAATTCTTTGTGAAGGTGGATCATATTCAAATCACCTTGGGGAGCATTGTCCCGGGATCGCCAAGATGACGACGTTTTTGCCATCTCATCCAAGATTTCACACGCCTCCGTATAAGGCGTAGTCATAAAGTTCACCGGCTAGTTGATTCACTACACATTGGTTGGTTGTGTTAATCCCACGATAAAAGGTTTGTTGAATCATATTTTCTGTCATATCATTGTTGGGACATTCCTTAACCATTGTTCTATAGCGCTCACATACTTCGTGTAGTGGTTCATTTGGCTCTTGTTTGAATGGCAAGATCTCATATCGAAGTGCAGCCATGTGTCCGGGATAAAAAAACTTAGCAATGAACTTTTCTGTCATCTCATTCCAAGTGTGAATTGAATGGTTCGGCAATCGTTCTAACCTATCTAAAGCTTTCCACCGTAGAGATAACGGAAAAAACCTTAGACTCAATGCATCCTCGGAAACAAAACGCTGGTAAAGAAACCCCGTTTCTCAAGCAAAGTGAGCATCACATAGGTTATTTGGAAGTTTCCTGCCCTAATACGGAGAGGGACTATTACACTAGCATAACCTTCGTTGGGCAATATCCAGTGTGGAGCCATTTGTGGTGGAGGTGGGGGTGGAACGGTAATGTTGTCGTGTCGTACCCGGCCTCTCCGATTGTCTTGAGGCTCAATAGGTACCTCCTCTACTTGTTCCTCCTTGCCATCCAATTCCCCTAAGGCAAATTTTCAAGATTATTGTTCCCCATGTTTGTACCTAAAATTTCTTAATCAATTTAGTAACACGGAAGGGAAAGAAGATATTTCAAAAACAAACTCAAATATATAGCTAACACCGTTTTCTCTCCCCGGCAACGGCGCCAAAAATTGATCCACGTCCAATTCGCACTCAATAGTGAGTGGAAACGTTCATTGAAAAAATGGTATCCAAAGAGTCGGGGTCGATTTCCACTAGGATTTTAATATGGGTGTTAGGGTATACACTTGATGAGAGCAAATGAAATAACTAAATTGCGCTTCCAAATAAAGGATTTTCTTTTCTACTTCTAAATTATCACTAACAATTATAAACTAATGAGAAGAAACTAGAAAGCGAATGATTATTTTTGTTGTATTTACCAAATGGTTAAAAAACCTAGGGGTGTGACCTTCACCTAGGTGTTTTTGCCTAATGGGTTAGGTGCGTTAACACTTATTTTATTGATCGGGGTATATTATAGTTCTCAACTCTGAGGTACCCACTCAATACCTCTAGGTCATAGAGTGATTTTGCCCAATTTGGCTTTCTCAATCCCAAATAGGTATCAAGCTAAATAGTTGATATGAACTCAAGTCGGGTTTTTCCTATATCTAATTCAAACCCTTTAATTAAGCTAATCAAATCCTTAATTAGCTCAATTTCTTGTTAGCCAAGCTTTCCTAGACTAACTCCTTCTTTCTCAAGTAAAGACCAAGTCAAAAAGGCATGAATCAATATTTGACACCATTAATTCTAAAATTAAAGCATAAAGAAGGCTACATAATTAACATCCAATCATAAACAAGCATTAATCTTAAATACCCATAAGCTTTACACACTAGGATTGTGTCACAATCCTAGTAAAAGTCTAGTTACTCATAGTAGAAAATGAAGAAAACAAATAAGAAATACTAATTAAACTCATAATGTAAGATTAAAATGATAAACTATGATGTTTAAATCACAAAATGAACACAAATTTCCTAAAATGGTAAATTACAATGGCTACAGTTGCTTGAACTTCAAAGCTTGACCTAAAAATGTGATTCCCGTCTATTTATAGTGGCCCAAAATTCGCTGACACAAATGCCTCTCATGAGGTTTTGCGGCTGCACAATTCCATGTGCAGTCTGCACATTGCTTGGTCTTCCAGGGACTTGGATTCTGTAGCCGCACGATTCGGTATGCGGCTGCAAGTCATCTTCTGCGGCCGCACAATTCTTGTGTGGTCCGCACTTCAGGCAAGGCTTCAAGTCTTGGTCATTTGCACTCTCTGAACTTTTGATTTCTTGTGAGCGTGGACCTTGTTCTGGGGCTGCACAATTCATGTGCGGTCTGCACTTCTACTTTAAGTCTGTTGGGCTTCTTCACTAGTTCTGCGGCCACTGGGGGAATTCTGTGGTCCGCACTTTTTTCTGCGGCCGCAGAAATACCACTGTGGACTGCACTTCTTGTGTGTTGCGCCCCTTCTTTCCTTGTGAGTCGGAACACTCTTTTTAGTTTGATTTCTTCATGAGAGCCCAAATTTCCAACATTCCTACAATTTGCACACTTTCATTAGTGTTGGGAACATAAATCAATACTTTCAGACTAAAACAAAAGCAAAAAAGGTATTAATAAGTTGTCAAAATCCACACTTATCATATACCTCTAAGTAAATTAACAATTGTTTCCCCTCCTTTGGTTTATTCATTAACGGAGGCCTTGAAAAATATGTCGTTCTTCGTTTTCAGTAGTGAAAAAAATGGTGACACTTCTTTGATGACCTCGATATGAATCTGCTAAGGGCCGCCAACCTACCGGTTAGCCTTTGCACCTCCTTTACACTTTTCAGTTGGTCAGGGATATCTTTTATGGCCTTAATCTTGTCGGGATTTACTTCAATTTTCCTTTGAGAAACCAAGAAGCCAAGAAATTTCCCGGACCCAACTCCAAAAGCACACTTCTCTGGATTGAGCTTCATGTTGTATTTCTCAAAGATGTCGTATTTCTTGAAGGTGAGTCAAATGTTCCCCTGCACTAAGAGACTTAACCAACATGTCGTCAATATAAGCTTTCATGGTTTTACCAATTTGACGCTCAAACATCTGATTAACGTGCCTATGATAAGTAGCTCCAGCATTTTAAGCCCAAAAAGCATCACTTTATAACAATATGTGCCTAAATTTGTGATAAACGAGGATTTTTATTGATCTTCCGGGTGCATCCTAATTTGATTATACCCGAAGTATGCATCAAGAAAACTCATCAACTAATGCCCAGTCGTAACATCGATCATTTGGTCGATATTTGTTAATGGAAAAGATCCTTAGGGCAAGCATTATTTAGATCTTTATAATCTATGCACATTCTAAACTTATTATTCTTTTTGGGTACAACTACTACATTAGCTACTAATCAGGATAACTTACTTCACGAATTGAACCTATATTTAGTAACCTGGTTGCCTCTTCTTTAAAAAACATGCTCCTGACTTCAGCTATCGTCCGCTTCTTCTTCTTTATCAGAGGGAAATTAGGGTCCAAACTTAAGTTGTAACAACCACTTCCAGTGGAGTATCGATCATGTCCGAATGAGACCATGAAAAACAATAAATGTTAGCTTTAAAAAACTCAATAATTTTAAGCCTGAGTTCAGGCATAACCTTGTTCCCAAGTAAACCTTCCTTCCGGGAACTCTGCAATCAAAATGATTTGTTAAAGCTTTAATACGGTTGGCTTTGTCGCATTCATTTCTTCCGTACCTGGAAAGATCTGGGCACCTGGTAAATATCTGGTGTCTCTTCCTCTCCCTCATCTTCCATCGGTACTAGAAGGGACGTTTACCCAGGTTCCAGTAGTTTCTATTTGTTGGTTCCATACGCTTTACTGCTAGATAAGGTGTCGACATTCATTTCCCTAGTAGTAGGTTGATCACCTCTAATTTTCTTAATCCCCACCGGTGTAGGAAACTTCGGCAGTTGATGGTAAGTTGATGGCACAACCTTCATTTCATGAATCCATGGTCTATCAAGGATCACATTGTGACCCATATGGCCATCCACAACTTCAAATAAGGTGTATTTCGTCACCCCTTCGGCATAGGTAGGTAACATGATCTCTCCTCGAGTAGTTACGCTTGTTAAGTTAAACCTGACCAAAAGATTTGTCGCTGGAACAATATTTCTGGTTAGTTTTTCTTATTTGAAAATACTCAATGAGAAGATATTGGCTGAACTACCTGGATCAACCAACACACATTTAATTTTAAAATCTAAAATGTTTAGAGATATTACCAGAGCATTATTGTGCGGTAAAATAAGGCCATCTGCATCTTCCTTCGTGAAGGAGATTTCATTATCTTCCGATACTTCCAGAATTCTCTTGCCATGAGTGACTGATATCTTCGCCTTTTTAGCTGCCGAAAACGTCACCCCATTTTCTTTAACCCCACCAATGATCATATTAATCGTTAAGAGGGGAGACCATGTGGTTGGCTTTGTTGGTTCCATTGCATCGCAGCTCCTCCCGTAGTAACCCACTCACTTAAAAGTTATCTTAGGTGACCATTTTTCAATACTATTGTAACCTCTTCACGAAGATGTCGACAGTCCCCACTCCCATGACCTTGTGTTCTGTGGAATTCGCACCATAAATTAAGATCTTTTTTATTGGGATCTGATCGAATTGGTTTCAAAAGTCTTTCCTCCTTGCTATTTTTCATAGGTGAAATTGACTCTACCAAACTGATATTGAAACTATAATATGATAACCATGGATATCCTGAATCCTAGGACCCTGATGGTTCTTTATCCTGCAAAGCTCTACTATTCTGACCACAATCTGTCCTTCTATCTGGTCCTAGTATTTCCGATGAGTGAAAATCATTATCTCCACGCCTATAAGATCTTTCATTTGATAAATAAGATTGTAAACGACTCTTGGATGATCTTCGGTTTGCATTAGAATTATTTTTGAACTTTTCTTTATTCCGGTCGCGATTACGACCTTAAATGACACCGAAGAACTCAGCTAATCATCTTTAATTCTATTTTTGGATTCATAACGGTTATGGACATCAGCCCATGTGGTTGCTTAAAATTCCAACAAGTTTTCCTTCAACTTCCTCGAGGCATCGGAGCTTAAAGGATTAAGGCCTTTGGTGAACGCCTTTGCTGCTATTCATCCAGTACTGCCAGCAATAGCATCCTCTCCTTTAGGAGTCGGATTACGAATTCTCACAGCAATTCTGATTCTCCTTGAGCGATTTTGAATATACCCGACTTTCTAGCTTCGAATTTCCTTGACCCTCATAGCTTTGATGAAGGAATCTACAAGCATTTCAAAAGAATCAATTGAAGATTCAGGTAAAAGAGAATACCACGTTAAATATCCCTTAGTTAGGGTTTCGCCAAATTTCTTTAGCAAAACAGATTCGATCGTATGCGGGAGCCAAATTATTTTCCTTTACAATCGTAGTGTAAGTTATGATGTGCTCATGCAGATCCAAAGTTCCATAATATTTTGGAATATCCGGCATCTTGAACCTTTTTGGAATCAACTCTGGGGTCGCACTTTATTTGAACGACAACTGAGTATACTTCTTTGAATTCGGGCCCTTCAATACCAGAGGTGCCCCCAAGATCTGATCCATCCAAGTGTGGAATTCTTAAGCATTTCGATTCATCCGATAACTCATTTCTATCATGAACCTCATGAGCCCAGTTTTAAAAGGATCATACGTATTGTCATCATTTTCGGATTCACTGCCTGCACCATCTGCTTGATTATTATTCTAAACTCCTCATTTGAAGCGATGTTATCATTTTTTTGTTGTTGTCTGATTTGCAGGCACACTGGGAGGGGATGGAACACCTCCATTGGAATTATTTTGAGGCAACCTATAGTGTTTGCTGGAGCTCAGTCATTATCCGATCTTATCTAGAGAGACGATTCATAATTTTCTTTTGCTATGCTCTCAAAACTTTCATTGTATAGGCAACGAGTTCATCATTCATATCATCAGTGGTAGGAATCCTCGCAAGCCGAATATTTCGTTCTTCACAGATCAAAGTTGCTTCATTCCCATCGTTGCGGGTTTCATTGGTAGACTCATCCTTCTGATTTCCACCACGAAAATTCTCCTCATACTCATAGACATTGTTTGTTCCAACTATAAGCGAGTTGTTGACATCATTAGGTGTCATAGTTGTTTTTGATTTACTAAAGAAAGGCGTCAAAATATGTTAGTAAAAGATGAATGGATCAAAGTAATACCACAATTGTCTATGCCCCATGGCGGCGCCAAACTGTTTAACCGTAAAATGGTACAGTTGAATTTTGTAACTTCGTTTATAGACACATAAATTAAATTGATCCGATAAAATAAAATGATAAAGAACAATATAGCATAAAGAAAGAAACATTGAAGAAGAGACGATCTTGGGCCTCGTATTGTGCTTTTCGATAGAAAGAACAATATTAAGAATAAAGTACTTGGCAAAATAATGTTAACAGAATAAGAGGATAAGTTTAGCCCTTTTTTTCATACAAATATTTTGTGTCCCCCAGTGAGTACAAATTCCCCTATTTATAGCTTAACTAAGGGAGACAAGATCCCCAAATCAAGCTACTCTTTAATGTGAATAAAAACCCCTCTTGATAACTGCATAATGGTTGGGTATACTAAGATTCCTTATAACGGCCGCTCCTTGAATGTTGCCTTCTTCAACTGGTATCTTACTTTCAAACTTTGTTCTCCTGTTCCAATGTCTTCTGAATTCACACAACATCGGTCACATGCTCATAATGATGTCAGCAATTTGCTAACTTATACCCCACTTGTCTTTACTCTCACGTATTAACTCGGCGAACGTCCACCTATGATGCGTTAAATTTACCCCATACAATGTTATAAGAAATGATAGAACACTGCAATTTAGATAAGAGGATATTGATCTCTTGTATTATTTTAATTGTATTATGTTTTAATATTTTTTCTACTTCCCAAAGACCAAAAAAGATCACATATATACCATTGTAGGCTTTGTATAATCGGTGCCTTCTTTTCAATTCTGAACAAATATACTAAGTCAGTTTAAGCTATATGCATGTCCCGCAAAAACAAAAAACAAAAAAAAAATACACACAAATGCACGTAGAACGCATGCATTATTGTATAATCACGCTATTGTTAAAATGTTAATGATAGTGCTTGTCCTCATTCAAAACATTAATAATTATGACAACAATTGTTCATTAATCTAATTAAGTGGGAAGTCTTGCTAGTATTGAATAATTTAACAACCAATTAATTTGTATGCTTTCGTCCTAATCTACCAAACTAATCACTAATCAATGTTGATATGAAATATAAACAAGTGGTGAAGAGATAAGAATGAAGTAAATTCAGCAGGTGAAACGTCAATTCAAATATCAAATCGTAACCTTAACATAAGGTAGCGGTTGTCGTAACAAATCAGATCATTGTCTCAAGGCTACCTTCCTGAAGTTTTGAGTAGATATCATTTAGGAAGGCGGAAAAGGAGGAGAGGGAAAGAAGAAGAAGAAAAAAGGGGAGAAAGTTTAGTTGTTTTTTTTTTGTTGAAAAAAAAAATCCATTTGTTTGGTTTGGCAAACAAGTGGAAAGGAAAAGAAAATGGAAACCATAAGGGTGGTTTAGGATGTATTAGAGAAAATAGAGTATGTATTAGCTTTAGTATTATTAATCTCTTGTATTAACTGTATATCATATTCAATATTATTTTTATACATAGCAAACCACAGTATTAGCAATATCGTGATTTTTAATACATGGATAAGAATATATAAAGACGAAAATGCTCTTTCAAAACCTTTAATATACAAAATCAAACAGTCGATAAAAGATAACCATATTCAGTAGTACTATTTTTATACACGCAAGGACCCCTAAGAGCATACGCGATAAACATCATTGCAAGTATATATATATCAAATTCTTCTTTCATTTTATGCGTTACTATTTTTTTTTATATAATTTGCTCATAAAAAAAATTATTTTTTAATATTTTTAAAAGTATTTTTACTTTAAACTTTTCAATTTATAACTAATGACATACTTTTATAGTAATAAAGATCATATGACATGTTTAAAACTATAAGTTTCAAAAATCTTTTGATCTTAAACTCCATTCTTAGTCAAACTATGTTAAATTTCAACTATCAAACATTATGGATAGAACAAGACAAGCTGCAGGTACGAAAAGAAAGTTGATACGCACATTTATATATATACTTGCTACCTATATATATATATATATATATGTAGGAGTACTTGCTAAACATGTACTGTACTGGTCATTAATATCTGTAATATTAAGTAACAGGTAAGTAATTTATTTTTTGCCTCTTTACTAATTTGTTTTTAGTTTTATGACATTACCTTTTATTTTACACATATGGAATTTACTTTTACGCTAAGAGATCTATCTTGTGTACATAAGAGAACTAAAAAGGTCATTATCTTAAATTCAAAATTGTAAAAAGACATGATGTATAAATAACAGGTAATATGAGACCACGGGAACAAATACATTACTTGCATTGACCTAAAGAAAGCAAATTGAGCTGGCAATTATCTAGCATGTTTGTGACTTGTGAGAATGAGGATATCAAAACACTTGTAGTTCAAAAGTTTGACAAATTAAAGAACTTCACTCGTGTTGGTCAACATAGCCAAGTCGCAATTTGTAGACAGTACGTAGACCATCATGCCGGATTGGTTGGTAGGAGAAAATAAAGGGGGTTCTTATTTGGTAAAAGCATATGAACATGAAAACATAAAACTATTATATACTCGGGGTCTGGTACGCTGACTAAATTATTTTGGGATTATAGTTTCGGAATTATAATATCTGAACTAAGTTACCCCATGAGACGTGAATGAAATAATCCCAAGTTTAATAGAATAAAGCAGAATATGCAAGATTAAGTCTTAGATTAAATTTATATTATATTTGATTGACGGTATAAATTTATCTCAATACTTCACACTTTTTTCCATCTTATTCCGCTTACCAAATAACAAGGTATAAATTGAAGGATTACGTATACGCTTTAGGCAAAAAAGGACGGATTAAGACAAAAAAAACTATGAAAAAAGGATTTAGCCAGAAATACTGGAAATTCTCGTCAACTCCTAGAAATAGCAACACATAAAACTGCGGTGGACACTAGAAATAGATTAAGGAAATAATAAATAGAAATTGCATCTCAAAAAATTACACCAAACTCCAGAAATTGACAACAACAACAACAAAAAAAAAAAAAAAGTGCAAAACTGAATCTCTAAGGGTGTGTTTGGTATAAAGGAAAATGTTTTCCAAGAAAATGTTTTCTTGAAAAATAAGTAGTAATCTTATTCATTTTCTGGTGTTTGGTACGCAAATCAAGGAAAATATTTTCTCAAGAGTATTCATAAATAATTTTGATACAATAAACATGAAGCCATAAACTTTCGAATCAACAACCTTCCGAACCCATAAATTTCATAAACTTTTTAACCGCAAAACTTTCGAAACCGCGAAATTTCGACTCTGTATTTGTAAAACAATTCTGGAAATAATAAAATAAATAAACAGAAATGTAAACGCAATGGAAAGTTAATCCGAGCCCACTGAATTCACAGTGTTTCCTTAAGGAATTTAATCCCCTCCTAGTACCCAAGGTTATGGATTATTTCCTCCCAGGATAGAACGAATTTCACACTGGTGTAGTGGTACTTCAAACCCCAGTGTTTCAGCGAACTCAAAGTTCGGTAGCAAATCACACTTACTTGCTTTCTTTGAAGATGAAAGTATGCAGAAAGAAGGAGGAGAACTCAGAAATTAGTATGTAAAATCTGAGAGAATGGACTTGTATTTATAGCCAAAGTTGGGCTGAAATCTGAAGAGGTGCAACTCTCCATAATGGCTGTTTTTGCAAAAACGCCCATAAAGTAAATGCCATGACATAATTGGCTATTTACTCAATAATAAAGAGGGAAAATTGAAGGGTAGTTAATTTTCTGTTACAAAACAGAAAACTAAATTCTGGATAATAACTGAAATGGATTTAATATTAATATTTATTTTAATATTAATATTTTGTTATTAAAACAAATATTTAATAACATTTCTGTTAATATTTACTATTAACAAATAAATTTGGTCCAAAAAATAATCTCTCGATAGATCATTTGACCAAATCCAAATCCGAAGCCGAGGCCGAGCCGAGCGAGCGACGACGACGACGGTGCGAGACTTGCTTTCTTCTCAACTCTTTATTAGCTAGAAGAAGAGCAATTTCTTATATAACCATCAAAA